>JAKTVV010000082.1:0-47473 GCA_030581715.1 Petasospora mississippiensis | reverse complement strand
GCCATCAAGTTGATAAAGAAGATATTCGTACCTTCCACTGTATACTTGTAATAGTGCCAACCACATGATCTATATGTACAGATCAAAATATTGGAGTCTTTCACCCTATCAGAGGGCAATATACTATCATACTTGTAGAAAATTGCCAATGGGTGACGTCTCAAATGGTCAGTCAAAGTCTGTACAACTTTAGCCATTGGAATGGTCAAGACACCTAACCAGCAGGTGAGCCAGACTGTTAAGAAGACTGGTTCCATAATGAGGTAGTAGTAGATGTAGAATACAACTCTTCCTAGAGACCAATCACCTCTACCGAAATATCTCTTCTTTCTGCGATCATCATCGTCTTCATCGTTAGAATCTGAACGGTTCAACTCAGCAGGCCTATCGATGGATCTCAAAGATGCCAATCTTTGAACACCATCACCATTAAAAGGTTGAAGTGATGGGGTCATAGGAGCGGCATTTGATCCATTACCATTGTTATGTGTGAACGAAGAGCTGAAGAAGAGTTTGTTTTGCTCCTCATCTCTCCATCTCTCATATTCACCAATCGTTGTACCCTCATTGCGATCTTCACTCAAATAGTTCTGGTCTTTCTTCAGGTAGACAACTTTACCGAATGGATACAGCAGATAACCACCCATATTGTAAAACACTTTTGCGTATGATGTCGATCCTGTGAGAACCAGTATCGCAGAGCCAATCATACACAGTGTAAAGAACACCAAACCCATGGTGAAGGTCCACACAATATTGGTTAAAATAACTTGCCAGCCGACATTTTTCTTGATAGCACCTGAATCGTGGATATCCTTGTCAGCTTCCCGCTCCACGGAACGTACCTTCTTGTACAACGCAGGTTTCCAGATCCTGATACCGAATGGATGTGTCTCGTTGATAGCGTCTTGGCGCGCTCTCAAAGTGAACGACTCTCTAGAGGATATTGACTCGTTATCAGCATTTTCCACACCGTCATAATCCCCATCCTGCGAACACTGACCACAGTCGATGTTGTCGTCTCCGGTATCGGTTCCGTGTGCGATGCTGTCCTTCGGGGTGATTGTGTTAGATCCGTCAACGTCGTCTTCAAACTCGGCAACCTGTTCCACAGGAATGGAGGATGTTAGCCGTGAAGCACGTGGACTCAGATGGTGGTCGTCCTCTGACGAGCCGCCATGGTGCTTGTGGTTGTCAGCTTCGATGTTCTCCAGCTTCTTGAGGTTGGCGTCTGCGTTGATGAGGTTTGTTATGACCTCATTTGTAATCGACTGCAGCTCCTCCTTGTTGGCGGAGTCCTTGAGGTTCTTCGTGGATTTCTGGTACCTGTATCTCAGCGCATCGTTGTAACCCTCCAGATACTCACGCTCAAGGTCAAGCTCCAACTCATCAGCGTCGTCGTCAACAGAGTACACATACTTGGAGTTGTTTCCCAGGGCAAAGTTGTACGAAGGAGTCTTCTGCACAACAGGGCGCTTCTTGCGCGGTTTTCCAGGATTTGACTTGAAGGTGTGGTTGATTGAGGACACGTTCGAGTGGAGATCTGTTCCAGAAGCTGTAGCCTGAGCCAGTGTTGAAGGAACTAGCGGATTTGACGTCTGGCGAGGTTGGCCTGCCCTGCTGATAACCGGGGAGCCATCTGTGGACTTATCTCTGTCCCTTTCGCTGTCCTGTCCTTGGGGCATCTTCACGTGGTGGTGTGGAGTTACGGGGGTGACGGGGAAGACAAAGACGATAGGGAAAGATGGATGACGTGTTGGGAATCAGAGCAGAAGGGACCTAATTTCTCTATAAATAATTCCGTTTGTTTATGCTTTTGGTGGCGCGTATGCGCGTTCCTTTGGAATCTTCGCGATCCAGGTCCAGGTCACGTGATGAGAAGCTCGGTGGTGATTACGTCATCTCGGTAGGTCGGTTTTTCGCGAACTGGCCAAGGAAAAAAAACACCGAGCAGGGCTCAGCCCAAAAAGCAAAAAAAAACCATCAACAAAGTGGAACGCTAAACACCTTTGACACGTTCTGCATAGCTTTTAAAGTTCGTCCTAAGAAGAAGAAGCTTCGTCGCTAAAACTCTGTTCATAACACACAGAGCGCACAAAAGAACCACAAATTTCAAGCACCGACGCGTTTTTCTTACCGGATTCCAGCATAACCCCTCACTCCCATACATAAATAAACCCCTCCCTCCCGAGGAGCCACTCGTTGATCCCGTCTTTACAAATTCTCCAGACTCTTCCAAATCCAAACAGTTTTGTTTGAAATCCACCCACAGGCACACCCACATACATTTATAGAGTAGCCACATCATGAAGAGTCCGTTATCTCTACTGGCGGCATTCCTCGTTGCGGCCACCGCATTGACGACTTTTGAGAGTGAGTTACCAGTGATGAAAATACAACACAAACAACGCAATACTAACACCAAAACAGCTGTCATTACAACCACAAACATCAACGGTATCACCGTGACTTTGACACAGACCACCACGTCGGGCACATCGACTTTGAATACCGCAACTGCCGCTACTACAGCTGCTACGGCTACAACAGGTACAGCTACAGGAACCACAGGTACAGCTATAACAGCCACAGGAACAGCCACTGCAGCCACAGCAACCACAGCCACTACAGGAACCGGAACCGCCACTACCGGAACTGCTACTACTGGAACAGCTATTACTGGAACAGCCACTACTGGAACCGCTACTGGAACCGCTACTACAGGAACAGCCACAGGCACCGTAACAGGCACATCTACCACTGGAACCGGCGTGACAAAGACGTCCACCTCCACTGGAACCGCCGTCACAAAGCTAACAACAGGCACTGACGACGACACAGACACCGCCAACGCTGAGAACTCCACTGACGGTAGAACAACCACTGAGCTTACCGTAAATGACGACACGTCAAGCGCCAACCCAACCTACACCTACTCTGACTCCACCACCACATACGTCACATCCTCAGCGTGGACCTCTATCTGGGTCACCGTCACTTATTCTGACGGTGGTGTCGCCACTGTCCAGACAACATACTCTCAGAAGTTCTCCAGCATGTACTCCACCATTGCCAGTCCGTCCTCGGGTACTGTCGGTCTGGGAACCATCAGTGGAAGCGTTGGTGTCGTCAAGACAAACAACTACGTGACGCTGAGCAACGGCGCCGGATTGAAGGGAACCGTTGGCTCCAGCATCGTGTTCATCGCTGCATTGCTGTTGATGTGAATCCTTCTAAAACTACACCGTATGACATTTTTCTATTTGCTGTTTTGGGGAAGGAGGTGAAAGTGATGGTTTGATGTTCCCACCCCACGCAACTGCTTCTCCGCTCATTCTCGTTATTGTTGTTACTTCTCTGGTTTTGCTTTATCTTCTCCTGATGGTTTAAGAGATATTCAAGCTTTAAAATATGAACTGGTACATTTGTAAAACAATCGGTAGTGTGCGTAGCCAATATGGGGTGTTTCAGCGGAGCCAACAGAGTTCAAGCCCTCCATAAAGCACAAACACAAGAAAGATAGAGTTAGTAGGCGTACATCACAAGCTTGCCTTTTTGCGCTTGGAATAGACACCCTTATGTAAGCATCGTGTGAGTGTTATTGATCGAAATCAAAACACAAACAAACAAATCTCGCTTAGCCGCTACACAACCGCAGCGCTACATTTAAACAGTGGTTTTGGGGTTTCGAGCTCTCCTGTGGAGAACCGTTCATCATGACACGTCGCATACTTATTACACAAACATCTTAGATCATCATGAGTGGCTTGGCGCCCCTCTGTTCAGCGCCCTTGTGGGAGTAGAACTCAATCAACTCGCTGTCTGGGAGAGACATCACCTTCTTGAACTTCTCACCGATGGCGATGAGCTTGCCTCTGTTGGTTGACTTGGTCCACAAGGCAACCTTGTAGGCGAAGGATCTGATGCTGACGACAACACCGTTGACCTCGTCTTCGTCGTCCTGGATGGTCTCACCGATGAGGGCGAGACAGGATCTGAGCCAGATGTCGTTCAAATCTGTGTTCCTTTTGTCTTTGAAGGAGTATGTGAACTTACCACCTTCAGAGTTCTGTGTGTCCTCCCACTCTGGCTTGATTCCCTCTCTGAACAAGTGGTAGTCTGCCTTTAGTGGAAGTTCGGAAGGCTGTGGGATGGAGTTGAAGATTCCCCAGAACTCCTCAACAGACGAGAATGTGATCACTGGCTTCAAAAGGTCTGCCCAGGATTCAGACTTGTCCGCCTGTGGCTTGGTGTACCAGATGGTCCAGCTGGAGTTGAGCGGATGCTTGAATTCTGGAGCCTCGTTGGTGGTGGCAACGGTGGAGCCCGCGCTCGCCTTCTCCTCGAGGGAGAGGTTCTGGGTAGCCTGGGTGATTTCTTCAGACATTGTGATGTGTGTGGTGGGTGATTGGGGTTGTTTGGGGGTCGAAGAGACTTGTTTCTCTGCTGGTTTTCTTCAATTTGTTGTGTTTGTGGAGCACTGCTTTGCTGGAAAATTTTTCCAAACACCGCGAAGGGAGGTAGTGGTGTCCGGGTGTTGATGGAGCACTCGCGCACGTGACCGGGCCTCGTTTCTCCTCGCCCGCTACTATTTTGGCTCATGTGAAGCCTAAGAACAGAGTACCGGCTCTGTGTGCTTATCCCTGGAACAGCAAGCAGACCAATTGTAACGTGGAAACAGCAGAGGATATGTCCTGGGATAACCGATCTGGCGAGCTGGGCTCGTCGCAGGGTTCACGGCCTTCAAACACACTGGCTAGACTGGCTTTCAACATCTACGGCAACTCTGGAGGCAGCTCCAACAGCTCATTGCCCTCAAGGACTCCAACTTACACTCCGTCGAGGTATTCTCCGCCTGGAGTTGGTCTGACTCCGGTGTACGAGACAGACCACAAGGATACGACCCGGGTACGGTACAAAGCTGGCTTCGAGTTGATAGGCTTCTGTAAGCTCAACAACGAGCAGGACTCAGTTGTTGTTGCAGGAAAGAACGCCCTCCAAGTCCTCAGGGTTGGACAGCAGATCACGTTGACCGAGGATCTCCTCACAGGGAACTATGCGATGAAGAACAAGAAGCTTATCGGGTCCATTCTCGACGTTAAGGCCGGTTATCACACTTATTCCAAGCTCGTCGCTGCTTCTACCACTACGGGAGGTATCATCATCTTCAGCACGGGATCGTCGAAGAAACTGTTGTACAAGTTCAGTGACCATACAAGAGCAGTCAACTCCATCTCTTTCAGTCCGCTCGATTCGCACTCTTTAGTGTCCGGATCACAGGATGGTGCTATGAAGCTCTGGGATCTGAGATCCAGCACAGGAAAAGCAGTCCTTACGATGCACGGAAGCTCTGATGCTGTGAGATCGCTTCAATTTTCCCCCTTCCACAACAAGAAGCTTGCCTCTATTTTTGATTCTGGTGTGATTCAAAAGTGGGATCTGAGACTCCCGAGTCAGTACGAGAAGAAGTTCAATGCACACACTGGGCCCGGACTTTCCATTGATTGGCACCCGGAGCTGGACTACGTCGTCAGTGGAGGAAGGGATAAACAAGTTCAGGTCTGGAATATGAGCTCAAACGAGACTAGACTACCAGAACATGTCATTTACACATCGAGTCCAGTCAGTAAGGTGTCTTTCAAACCGGGCGCAATCTCGAATATCAAGGAAGCAGAGGTCGCAACTAGTTTCCTCAACAATGATCTCGGTGTCCAGGTGTACTCCTTGAAGAGAACGTACATCCCACTATACACAGTGGAGTCCCATACCGCTCAGATAACGGGGCTAAACTTCAAAGATGAGAGGCATCTCTGGACCTGTTCTAAAGACAAGTACTTCATTAAGGAAGACCTCTACAGCCATCCGCTCACAATTGACAACCTTCCACTCTGTTCTGTTTCTTGGGCCCCAAACAACGACATGATCTTTGTTGATCAACAAAAGAGACCTATTGACTCGGATCTACGTGATATTCCGGAGCATGGCCACCACCCAAGCGTGTCAGGAACGGTACTATCTACATCCCCATCATCTTCCTCGGTGGCTCTTCACTCCCCCTCTGTCCAGTCTTACAATGACCTGAGCCCTCGTCCTGCAATGTCCCGTGCAAGCAGTATGAGGCCACCGTTGACCCGTAACCAATCTCACGGTTCCAACTATCATCAGCACACAATTGCCTCCACACCGGTGATGAACCCATATGCCATTCCTGTCCAACTTCCAATCATGAAGAGTAATGATGTGCTGAAGTTCTTGACCGAGAACTATGTCTTTGACAACACCCGAAATCTCGTTGAAAGTTGTGAACGGAACGCTCACGTTGCCTCTCAAGTTGGTAACAATAGAGATTCACAGACTTGGAACGTCATCAAAGAGAGCTTGCTATGGGAAGATCAACTGGCCGAGGAACAGAAGTATGATGATCCAATTGACAACTCTGTGGTCGATGATGTCAGTATGAGATCTGATAGTATCCATGAGAAATATCAGTACTCCGGTTCAAACTCTTCTGGGTATGGTAAGTCCTCGTCTTTCTCAGACTTGTCAGAACTGAACAGCTCAATCAATTCCAGAGAGGCATCGTACAACGAACGCGAAAGGACGAAGTCCCAATTGAAACATCGTTTCTCGGGAATTGATGAGTCTGGTGAAGAATCGGATGCTGAGACTTCAGGACCTGTTCGCAGAGAGGACGTGATCAAATGGGCAGACGCACTACGTCCATCCACTCAAAGCTCTGGTGAGGACACTCTATCAAAGGACGACAATGAGGAGGCAATTGAGTTCACAGATACGATCTCCAAACCAATTATTCAACAGCGGAAGAGATCACACAGAAACTCATTACTGGAAGCCATCCTGCATCCCGAGACATCACCAGGAGGGAAATCTGCATCACCGACCTATTCACTCTCCTCTTCCATGTCTGCAGTTTCACAGGCAAGAACATACACACAATCATTCGTTCCATTAATGCAGAAGAGGCAACTCTCCAATAAGGACTCACACATGTCAATGCTGACAAAACAGCTGACGAACCAGAACGAGGAGCAAAAGGAAACCGAATTGTTACCGCCTTTTGCACCAAGAATGATGATATATAAGGCTGTTGAGTTCAGTGCTAGTCAAGGTGATCTAATTATGTGTTGTACTCTACTTCTGTTGTTCAATGACAAGTACTCCATATATAGGGATGGTATGATGAAGTCTCTGATCTACTCATATCTGGAATTTTTACAGAGATTGAGGTTCTGGACCACTTTCACCAAAATTATTGGTGTTTCGCAGTACGATGACTTGAAGCAGATGTCATCAAACAGTACGAGTGTTAGAAGATTCTGTGCTGGGTGTGGTGTTTTGGTTGTTAATGAGAGCACAAAGGAGAAGTTCATGAAGGACGATACCGTTGAGTTTGGAACTTGGTTCTGTGAAAATTGTGGTCAAAGAACCAAGTGTGTCTACTGCGACGAACCCGTGAAGGGCTTGAATATCTTCAGGTTGAGATGTGGTCATTCTGGGCACTTTGGTTGTCTGAGAACATGGGTTTTGGATGAGAAAATGGATTGTTGTCCTGGTGGATGTTCATGATTGTTTCAAGCTAGAGAGTTTATGGCCCTGTCAATCTGTATGGCCTTGAAGCTACGTCATCCTCGAAGCTTTACTGGACTTTAAGTGTACTGTTATAAAGACAACATACAAGGTAGTTTGGAATCTTGTTCTCCGACATCCGTCTCAAAGGTTCTCTGCTGGTTCAACCGTCTTGCAAAAATCATGAACAGTATTCCAGTAGTCAGGATACACACATGTATCATTGTGGTGAGCACCTTCAAACACGACCCTTCTCTTCGTTTGACTTGGTGACAGTTCATGCAGCTTTATCATATGTTCTGGTGGCACAATCTCGTCTTCGGTGGCGCACAGGAACAGCATTGGGACATCTGGTGATACTTTCAGTATGTCATTCTCTGAGTCCCATATTTGGTGGCACAAGAATGTGAAGTTCTTTAGGAACGGGAAGATGTGTGGTATGGTCTTTCTTATACTGAGGAACGTGTTTTCTAAGATCAGCGCTTTCAGCTGAATATAGTTCTTGCTTGCAATGTAAATGGCAACGGCACCACCGAGACTTCGTCCATACAACAGTAAGGAGCTCTCTCCAAGCTGAGGATGTTCCAGGACGTATTTCATGACTGTGTCAGCATCGATCTTGAGTCCCTTTTCATCCGAGATACCGGTAGACTCACCGTAACCTCTGTAAGAGTACACCACAACGTTATAGTTCATTCTCTTGTAAAACAGCTGTACTATTGGTAGAGCATCACCGATAGTGCCTGCATTGGGTGAGAGTATTATTACCGTTTTGTTGATGTAGCCTGGTGCGTCCTTTTCGTGAGTAAGTACATACGTGTGGATCTTCACGCCATCGTGTGTCTCAAGATAAAGCTCCTCGAACGGCATTCCATACTGGTCAGGTCTCACGGTTTTGGAGCCATTGGTCAGCATCGAAGGGTAAACGAGCTTGAGCTGATACCTGTAGAGAAGCAAGCCGAGAACCGACACGAGGGAGGCTGCGCTTGCGAGAAACATGTTCAGTGCCCTGAGAGTTAACATCGGGATGGACGTTTGGGCTGCTAAAATAATTGACAAATGGAATTCTCCTTATCTGTTGATTCTGCGTGGGGAGAAAAGGCCTGGAGCACTGGCCCTGTTCGGGGGCTCGGGGGAAGGTGGTGTCCGGGTGTTTATATTTGATGATGTCCGGGTGTATGAGACCAAAAGGGTCGACTGATTTGGCCGCGCTACTTCAGTCCTAAGTCGATGCAATTTATTAATGTGATTCCGCTCCTCAAATTAGCAGAGCCTTCTCCTCCAGCACGTACTTCCTCACAGCTGAGTATCTGATGAGATATATACTGCCCCCCGTCAGTTCGATCTCTTCCTCACCGATGAACACGCTCTCCAAGATGTCCTCCAGGAACTTGACGAAAACCGGAGTGTCCAGGTCAGGCTCTTCGATCATTGAGAGACCACCGCTCGTGTCGTCCAGTGCCTGGAGATGGTCCGGCATTTGTGAGAGGAAAAGCGAGTTGTAGAGCTGGACGAGTGCTTTGAAGTGGTTCTCCATGTATGCTGTCTCCTCAGCCGAAAGTCTCTTGACAATGTGTGGCGAGCTCCGGATATACACTGTATGCTTGTCGATCTTGGCCAGCCTCGTTCTCAGATATGAGCGTATCAGGAAGTTCACACGGTCCAGCTCTGATTCCACCACCATGAGATGGAGTTTGATGTCCTTTTCGGACGTTTGGAGTTCGATGGAGTTCATTTCGATGAAATCAACTTGTTGTCGTATCCGGAGAAGTAATCGTTCTATGAGCTGTTCTTTGTAGTCGAGCAGCTCAGGACACATACGCTCAGAAATCCACGCCTGGGTGAGTTCTTGGAGGTCGTTACGCTTGAGCTCAGTGAAATTTAGTCCCGATGGGTGACTTTCACGCTCGAACTCCTGGAGAATATCGTCGAAGTTGACCTCCATATCAGTGTGTGAGTTCATGATGAGATTGAAAGAAATAAGAAGTATCACCAGCCTTTAGCGGTTTTTGTTGCCTGAAAAAGTTGAATGAGAGAAAATGTGTTGATCGAGAGCATAGTACGCGTTTTGCCAGTTTCGCGTTTCGTGTTGGGATTACCATGGCAACGGAATTTCCTGTATAAATACCTTTGCGATTTTTGATGAAAGATATCTAAAGATTATCAAATGAGCTGAGTTTGATAATCTACCAAGAAGAGTGGTCAAATTCAATTGAGTTGGCGCCGATGTTAATAGGTAGATTTAGCACCGCCGTGCTCTATAAAGGCTGGAGACCCTTTTCTCTCTTTATACTAGCTCCAATTGATCGGACTAAATGATGTTTCAGGGAATTTCTCCAAGCCATCAAGTTATGGTACACATAATATTGTCTTTTTAGTAGAACAGAGGTCCAAATATCTCCGACGGCGTCCGGCTAAACCCCCGTGAAGATAAACGTCTTCCCCACAAACCAATGTTCACTCCGAGAATTACGGCGAGATAACAACTACTTAAGACCAACGGTAGCCAGCTTTTCCGTTCTCTTACGCTCAACTACTTATTATCAATTCCCTTACTTTCAGTTACGTATTCCCGAAATCTGCTTACAACAATTGGTATGCCTTCTACAACAGTGAATTATCCGCAAGAGTTTAAGGGCTTCGCTATCTCGGACCCTTCTGAGTGGGCAAACCCAAAACTGACAGCTTACGTCCCGAAACATTTTGGTGCCAATGACGTTGATATTGAAGTCGAGTGTTGTGGTGTTTGTGCTTCAGAGCTTTTTACGCTGAGAAACGAATGGTCATCAGAGGAGCTCACTTGTAAGAAGTCGACATATGGGCCAAAGACACAATGTGTCGGTCATGAGATTGTCGGGAGAGTTCTAAAAGTTGGTGAAGATTGCTCAACTGGTGTAAAAGTTGGAGATAGAGTAGGTCTTGGTGCTTTAGCAGACTGTTGTCATACTTGTGTTCGTTGTAAGAACGGGAATGAACAGTACTGTTCGAAGATGGTTGATACATATGCCTCGCTTTACCCGGATGGATACGTCTCCCAGGGTGGATACGCTTCCCACGTGAGAGCAAATGAGATGATGGTTTTCCCAGTTCCGGACTCTCTGGAGTCTCATCTCGTGGCTCCACTCATGTGTGGTGGTTTGACAGTGTACTCCCCGATTAAAAGGGCGATTAAGGACGTGCTCGCCGAAGGGAAAGTTCCAAAGATTGGGGTCATCGGTATCGGCGGGCTCGGCCACATGGGAATTATGATTGCGAAGGCTATGGGGTGTGAGGTTACTGCTTTTTCTAGATCCAATTCTAAGAGAAAGGACGCTTTGAAGATGGGTGCTGATAGCTTTGTTGCGACCGGAGAAGAGCAAAATTGGCCCTCCCAGTTCAAAGATCACTTTCACTTGATCCTCAATTGCGCTGTTTCGACCAAGTTTGACATCTCGAGTTACCTATCCTGTCTTGAGGTCAACAGACAATTTGTCACCGTTGGGCTCCCTGAGAAGGGAGACAATATGTCCTTCCATGCGTTTGCCTTACTAGGCAACGGAACCGGAGTAGCAGCTTCCCATCTTGGTAACAGACAGGAGGCAATTGAAATGCTTGAGCTGGCAGCTGAACACGGTTTCAGACCCTGGGTTGAGACATTGGATATCTGTGAGGAGAACGTGTCGCAGGCTTTGACCAGATTGTATAAAGGTGATGTCCGCTACAGATTTACCCTCACGGGGTTTCATGAGTTCTTTGGTACTGGCTCGTATTCTTCTTAAAAATGTGATATGATGAATTCTCCATAAGCTCAATGTTGTAATTCACTGTTCTCGTGAATTGTAATTGTACAGCTCAAACGGCTGAGAAGTGCTTCACACATCACGTACTTCCCAAAACGGCAAGTCGGTGCGCCCATGGACATAAGAACTCCCTGATTATTCAGCCACTCCGGCAGCAACTTCAGCCATCCACAGCAACGGCGAGCCCGATAAGGCCAAAAATTCACAATAAACACAGATCCAAAAGCCGTGCATCGGTAATGGCTAATGTGCACGTGATCAGAGCGGGATTGCTGTTTCCCTGGCCGATTGATCTGCAAGATGGCGTATTAGAGTTAGTTCTCGGAGTTTCGCCAAACGTCTCTCATATCCACCGGAAATTCGAATTGGAGACTATAAAATGGAGGATATCCCCAATCTGAGTCCCTGCCGTGCTGAAACTTGTCACTTCAGAGATATACACAAAAATGTCCACTACCACTGTCAACTACCCTGAGGAGTTCAAGGGTTTCGCTATCGCCGATGAGTCTGAATGGGCCAACCCAAAGCTCACTTCCTACCCTCCTAAGAAGTTCGAGGACCGTGATGTCGATATTGAGGTTGAGTGTTGTGGTGTGTGTGCCTCAGAACTCTTCACTCTGAAGAACACCTGGTTCAAGTCTGAGATGGCGTGCAAATCTGCTAAGATCGGGCCTAAGACACAATGCGTTGGCCATGAGGTTGTTGGAAGAGTGGTCAAAGTTGGCGAAAAGTGCCAGACTGGCGTCAAGATCGGCGACAGAGTCGGCCTTGGTGCTGCTGCTTCTTGTTGCACTGAATGTTCCCGTTGTAAAGATGACAACGAGCAGTATTGTCAGCACATTGTCAACACATACGCTTCTGTTTATCCAGACGGTTATGTCTCTCAGGGTGGTTACGCTTCCCACGTGAGAGCCCACGAGAAAATGGTGTTCCCAATCCCAGAAGGCATTGAGTCCCACCTCGTTGCTCCTCTCATGTGCGGTGGTTTGACTGTCTACTCCCCAATCAAAAGATCTATCCAGGACGTTTTGGACGCCGGTAAGGAAACCCCAAAGGTGGCCATTATTGGTATCGGTGGTCTTGGCCATATGGCCATTATGATTGCTAAGGCTCTCGGTGCTGAAGTCACAGCCTTCTCCAGATCCTCTTCTAAGAAGGAGGACGCCTTCAAGATGGGCGCCCACAACTTCATTGCTACTGGTGAGGACAAGGACTGGTCCAAGAAGAACTTTGACACCTTCCACTTGGTCCTCAATTGTGCCACCTCCACAAACATGGACCTCAACGGGTTCCTGGGCACTCTCAAGGTCAACAGAAGATTTATCACTGTTGGTCTCCCAGACTACGATGAGAAGCTGGTGTTCTCCCCATTCTCTTTCTTCGGTTCTGGCACCATGTTTGGTACGTCTGCTTTGGGCTCCAGAGCAGAGGCCATTGAGCTCTTGAACCTCGCAGTTGAGCACAACTTCAGACCATGGGTCGAGCCATTGGACATCTCCGAGGAGAACGTCTCCCAGGCTTTGACCAGACTCGATAAGGGTGATGTCAGATATAGATTCACTCTCACTGGCTTCAACAAGTTCTTCGGCACCGGCCAGAAGTGAGCCAATTCCGCAGTGCAGGCACCTGCAGTGTTGTTTGATACAGCTTATAGATGATAGACTACATATTCTCGAGACAGTTGTAGGTGGACGAATCATAAGGATTACAAGAAGAGGTAGTAAGTGAACCCAGGCATCTGATTACGTAAGCGATCATGGCTTATATAAGCCAGGTACCCTGATTACGTAAGCCCCGGTGCTCTCATTTTCGCGAACTCCGGCGTTGGCGCTATCGGAGATTTTGGCTGTGAAGCTGCTACAAACTGCCAACGTAGCTTGGAATCCAGAGCATTCGTTAGATCACGAGCTATAAAATGGTGAGTACTCTTATTTTGGCGGCCATGGGGAGACCGCGTGATCTCGCTGTGTCTAAAGCAGCCTTGAGGTGTAATATTGTCATCAATTCCATCAAAGCAGCCAAAATGACGTTGATAAACTCGTTGACAACACTTCGGAATTACCCCCATAAGCCCATTACAAAACCAGTACTAACACATATCCAAATAGTCGACACAATCCGGTATCCAGACGCTGCTCAACGCCGAAAAGGCCGCCCACGCCAAGGTTGCCGAAGCTAGAGCCTACCGTGCTGCTCGTCTCAAAGCGGCAAAGACCGATGCTGCTGCTGAGATTGCTGCTTATAAGGAGAAGAAGGAGGCCGAGCTGAAGAAGTTTGAGGTTGAGCACTCTGGCTTGAATGAGACTGCTGATAAGGAGGCCGAGGAGCAGGTCAAGTCCGAGTTGGAGGCTATTCAGAAGACCGCATCTGCTAAGAAGAGTGCTGTTGCCAAGTTGCTTATCGATGCTGTGACTAAGCCAACTCCAGAATTGCACATTAATGCTGCTTAAAATGGTGATATATCCTGGTATGATGCTTTCATTTCTCATGTTTTCTTTCTGCCGTATGATGGGGAATAACGAAAACACCACATTCTCTCCCTTTGTGGCTGGACACCTGTTCTATGCTCAATAAATGCCTATTTGATTATAGTCGTAGATATTATGTTCAATGCAAATTTTGATTGATTTAGTTGTAGATGTGAGCGAATTACGTTGAATACAAGATTTGCCCTCGTAGATATACCATCATGTTCAATGCTTATTCGATTTCAGTAGTAGATATGCACCCACTTCAATGCTGTATATGGAAAACAGTCACCACTAGACTTGCCGTTAGGATGTAAATCGTCATTACTCTTCGAGAGAAAGCTTGTGGAGGAGTGTGGATAATGTACATTACTCCCGTGTTTCTTCAACCACAGTCTCCGTCTCAGCAGTTGGTACATGGGCAATATCAGCCTTGTTCCCTTCCTCACCATCATCACCACCATCAACAGCTACAAGCTCAACAGGCTGTCTTGAAGACTCCTCCTCCGGCTCGTTGTCGGTGTCGGTGTCGTCTTCATCAGAATCATCACCACTACTGCTATCGCTCTCAGAACCACTCTCGCTGGTGCTATCCGGCTCTGGCTCGTACACTCTGTAGCCCTTGACCTCAGCATTGGTCGAAACAATAAAAGTTGGATATTCAATGACAGTTTGTTCCTTGAGGACCTCGCCGAGCATCGCTTCCCCTTGAACTGGGATGAACTCGGGCCTCGATGCTGGCCTATCAACGAGCTTCAAAAAGCAGTAAACCTGAGCATTTTCAGCGGTGATGTCCTTGATTCTTTGCATGATCTTGAACGGAACTGTATCTTTCACCTTGGACTCCTCTGGCACCCGCAATCGTGTGTCTCTGTGTATCTCCTGGCCTGTGATTGGGTCAATGAGAATATACTCCACCGTCCACACAAAAGTGTTCAGCTTCTTGTCCCACATCGACTTGTTCAGAACAGATCGTTGCATCCCCCTCGGCAGCTGGCGAACTTGGACTCCTCTTTTCACAATTGTAGCAAGTTGGGGCCTTTTGTGCTGGTTAAAGCCCTTGGAGGTGAGGATTTTCCTGCTTTTCTGCCTCACGTCATCCTTCTGAACGCTTATCGTGCGGTTGAGCCTCGTGAGAAAGTTGTAGTCTCTCTGTACCAACGTGTCGTCTTCTTTGAGCTCTGAATGTGGGATAAAAGTGGTGTTGTCGACGATTCCGTCGCATTGTGACCGCTGCTTATGCTGTTTGACACAGCCCAAAGAGCACGTTTTGGCACCACATTTCGGGCAGCGATACTTGTGCGGCCGGTCTAAACAAATCTCACACTGTTTGCTGAGCTCCTCGGCTGCTGGATTCTCCATGGGATTTTTTATGGAGTCTTTTTGGTGCTTTTATCGTTTTTTATGGTATTTATTAGAGTGTCTTTTAGATCATCGTGGCATACAGAATTTTTCTCCGCGTATTCGAGCCCAAAGACCTCCATAAAGCACTCCGAACCTCACCCTCAAACACCAATTAACACATCAAAAATGCTCAGAAGAGTCTTAATCTCGGGAAATGCCCTCCAGCCACTGAGATCTTTCAGATCGCCGGCTTCCACGAGTTTTGTGCGCTGCTTTGCAGCCCACCCAGCGCTCCAGAAGAAGGCCTCGAAGTCCGCAAAGGGCAAAGGTACTAAGAAGAACGCCGTTGAAGAGGAGCCTCTTTCGGAGGAAGATCCATCAAAAGTTCTCACAGAACTCGAGAAACAGTGCTCTGATGCTCTGGAACAGTTCAAGAAACGCTCAGCAGAAACCAAACAGGGAACAGCTTCGCCAACTGTTTTCGACAAACTTGACGTCAACACGGGCCATAAAGAGACCCAGCCTTTCACAGCTGTGGCACAAACTTCTGTGAAGGGCAGAAACCTCGTTATCACCGTATTTGACCCTTCCAATGTCAAGCACGTGGTTTCTGCAGTACTTGGTGCAGGCCTCAACATGAATCCTCAGGAGGTGCCGAACTTCCCTCAGCAATTGAAGGTTCCCCTACCAGCTCCAACAGCAGAACACCGTAAAGAGATTGCCAAGGAGCTCAAAAAGGACTTTGAACACTTCAAACAGAGTGCATCGAAACACTCGCTGTCCTCGGCTAGGGCTTCTGCTCTGAAGGAGCTGAAGAGCTTTGTAAAGAACGATACCGTCAAGAAGGCCGAGAAGGAGGTTGAGAAGATCCACAAGAAGTTTTTGGATGAGCTACAGAAGCAGTTCAAGGCCGCTGAGAAGAGTGTTTTGGGCTGAATGTTATAGTTCTACAATGTAGGATTTAGTACAATTTATCCTACTGACGTGACTTAGTAATATAGGCATCTAGTCATCATTTTGTGGCTCAAGCTGATCAGTGAACTTTTATATTCTTGTATTATTGGGTCTAATCATCGTTTTGTGGCTCATATAGCCAATCATCAGCTAGCGTTCTTCGCCAAAGTTCCAATAGCCTTGATTCTGTTCCACCAGCTTATATCATAGCCACCAATGTTCAAAGCTCTAACGAAGCCCCACGCTTTCTCCTCATTCTTTATTGGGTAATCCAAAGGTGGTGGGATCTGTGTGGAGACAAAAGGAATCTTGTCATAACAGACACTCTTAGCATTACACAGCCCTTGTAAACCCTCTTCACCACCAAACTTTCCATAACCAGAGCCACGAGTACCACCGAATGGTAATTGGCAGACATAGAAAGTTGCAAAGTCGTTAATTGCGACATTACCTGCAGTGACAGAGTTGGCAACACGGTTCAGTTGCTTCCAATCTGAACCAAAGACAGAGGCACCAAGTGCGTATTCCGTAGAATTAGCAATACGAATGGCATCTTCGGTGTCTTTTGCCTTGAACATGGACAAAACCGGGCCAAACACCTCCTCTCTAGCGATCTCCATCTCAGTGGTCAAGTCAACCAGCAAAGTTGGGTTAAAATAATGGCCTTGTGGGTAATTTGGATGCTGGTATCTACTACCACCAAAGAGCAAACGGGCTCCTTGAGCTACAGCATCGTTGATCTGTCTTGTCAGAGTGTGGAAACGAGCATCAGTGATGGTGGCACCCATATCAATATCCTCCAATTGATCGATATCTGAACCGAGACGCAACTGTGGAACACGTTTCTCCAGGATAGACACCAGTTTATCGTAGTTTTTCTCTGTGACAATAACACGTTCAATACCGATACAGTTCTGACCGGCTGATTGGAAAGTTCCTCTCATGATAATGGACGCGATGGCATCAAGGTCCTTAGCGTCATCCAGAACAATGAAAGCGTCCTTTCCACCAAGTTCCACCACAACAGGAGTTAAGGAGTCGGAAGCAGCCTTACAGACGTGGTGAGCAACAGGTCTCGAGCCGATAAAGGTGATATGGGATAGCTCCTTGTGAGAAGTGAAGTAATCAGCATCCTGGGGCCAGGTACAAACCAGCTGGACTAAATCCGCATCGTGGCCGCAGGCTCTGAGGCAAGTTTTGACCAACTTGATGTAAAACTGAGAAGACCACACAACCTGTTCTGAGCACTTCACCACGATGGCATTACCAGTGAACAACGCAGCGATAATTGGGCCCAACATGTTGTGGAATGGATAATTCCAGGAAACAAGAGCAGCAACAACGCCCAACGGCTCGTAGCGCACTTCAGCTCCTTTATAGGACATGAGAATGTTGGAAGGGCCCGGTCTTTTCGACGGGGTCAAGGACTTCTCACCGTGTTTGATGATCCAGTTCAGTTTTTCCAAAGTGACGAGAATTTCGCCCATAGAAGCATCAACAAGCGTCTTTCCACTGTCTCTGCAAGCGACCCTGGCGATATTCTCCTGGTTTTTCAGGATAAACTCGCTCAGGGATCTCAGAACTTGACGACGCTGAGCAAATGTGGTATTTTTCCATGTTTCCTGTGCCGTAGCAGCCTTGGCGATAATTTCATCAATCTCATCACGGGTATTACTCTTGTATTTGCCCAGATACTGGCCTGTTGCTGGACAATATGATTGGATAAAATCTGGCTCCTCCTCGTTTTTGAGGGTAACAGGATCCAATCTCTTACCCTTCCAGTGTGGCTTGGCTTCATCAGGAAGGTCCACAGAGAATTTGACGGCTTTTTCCTTGGATGCGGCACCGGAGGCCAGCATACGACGGGTAATAGCCCATGAAAGAAAAATCAACAGAGTTGTTCCAGCTAGCGAAAAAGGCAGCGTATAGTTCTCGAGCGACCGGGAATGAATATACTCCGAGAAATACTCAGAAAAAGTCTCGTTGAGCACCAACTGTGTGGCATTGAGGTATACCTTCATGTTCCCCATGGTTAATCCCGAGCTGTTTGTTACAAAATACACCGGTCTTTTTTTTTGCTTTCTTGGGGCCAATTCAAGCAAATTTGAGATTTGTGGCACCAATGGACGCTAACGGTGATTCTGTGGCTTTTTAGCGTTGGAATCGCTCAAGAAACCTCCGAGAATAGCTCTAAAACATACAGAAACGGGTCGGCAACCTCGTTCCAAGCACCGCTTTTCGAGAAATAGGTGTCGTGTCCGGGTGTTTACGGATAATGAGATCGGCCCTGTTGGTCACTGATTGTGGTGTCCGGGTGTCAACGAAGACAATACCATCGAGATATCTATTTTATTCATATCATAGCTTTTTTAACTATAATTTAGTTTTCCTACACCACAAACAAAAAGAGACAGTCATTATAGTTCATAGCAGCCAATTACAAAATAAATAAAGCGATCCAAGCACAAAACCTACGCAGCCTCCGCTGTCCTGACGGGTTTCTTGATAATGGTGGCCTGTTCACCCGTCCTGACGATTCTGCGGCCTTCAGAGTCCCGTTTCAAGGGAACATCTTTGTTTTCTGCCTGTTGCTGCTTCCATACAATCTCCTCGGTTCCACCACTAAGAACTGCGATTCTCATGGTGGCCAGCAGGTTGTGTGCAGCTGTTGTGTGGTCGTAGACTGCTCCGTTGAAAGCTGAAGTAGCATCCTTGCCAATAGAGGTTCTGATGAGAGCAATACCACCTGGATGATCGTGCATGAATGGAGTCACATCGTGGACGATACCGGCTACGGCAATGAGAGCTCTGTGTGGGGCTTCTTCGCGTGCCAGCCGTCTGAAGTCCTCTGGAGAAATTATCGGAAGCTGGTCAATTGGCATGCCCCAGTTCAGTTTTGACCTCTTCCGGTCGATGAGTTTCTGCTGCTGTTGTATCAGGCACTGATGAATGGAAGCATCTGAGGCCCTGTAAAGGTTCCAGACGAGCCCAGCCCAGGACAAGCACACCAGATGCCATTTTACAGGGTCAAAATCGTACCAGTGGATACCGTTTCTGAAGTCCGAGGAGAACTCGTGGTGGAAGTTGTTCATGCCCTCACCAAAAGTGAAAAAATTGAGCACATAATTGTTTCTGTGTGATTTTCGATCATCAAAGGGCTGTGTTCCCACCAAGTGTCCCACAGAGTTCACAAAGAACGTTGTCTGCTGAAGGAGAAAGCTTCTCAAGATACCAGCAAAAACAAACCCTCCAAAGTAATCGCCCCATCCTAGCCCAGCAACCACAGCAGGCACCAAAAAAGTCGTGAGAATGTACAGCTCCTTGTAGTTCTTCTCCTGCCATTGCAGTAGTTTGTCGCTCTCCAGATCGTCACCAGTGCACTCTTTGATGGAGTTTCTCACTTTAATGTGCGGTTTTGTGAGCACCCAGCCTTGATGCGCAAACCAAATGCCTCGGCGTATAGAATGTGGGTCTTTCTCCGTGTCAATATATCTGTGGTGAGCTCTGTGCAAAGCAGCCCACCATTTGGCAGAGCCCAGCCCAGCACTGGAACCGAAACAGGCGTACAAAAGCTTTACAGGCATTCCAGCATGGAAAGACCTGTGTGCCCATAGGCGATGATAGCCAGCCTGGAAGGCTGTGGCTGTGATGACGTAGTACACAGCGGCAAAGCGCAGAGTGTGCGCATGGACTGGTGTGGAGAAGGCCCAGTAGGCTCCGATCAGCGGGAACATAACGGTGATCAGAAAACCTGTCCAGTTGACGTGGCGATACCAATTCCACAGCGTCCAGTGAGTCTCGTTGAGGTGCCGTCTCACTATGAGCTGCGGCGCCGCTTTGACCGCTACTCGCTGGGCTGTGGGGTTTTTTCCCGTAGTACTCTTCGGTTCAGACATTCCACTGCTCGGTGAGTAGGAAAAGTTTGAGCGCTTTTGGGGTTATTTGACGGTTCCTTGGAGTTGCTTTCCTCTCCTTTAAATGGTGATGGAGGCGCTCAGAATGGCAAATCGATCGAGTTCGCGAAGGCCAGGGCTCGCAACACACCTGGACAGCACTAGTCTGCGACCAACTATACCGATCTTCTTGTCTGGAAACACCCGCACACCATACTACGTCATCGCAAAGCAAGCCCAATGACGATGAGGTCTCGAAAGCTCTAGAAATGCCCACATATAGCAAGCAACTGTAGAGAGAAGCTGACAAGGCTCGTGACGTTTAGCGAATGTGGCTTCCTCGGGTGTATAAATAGTGGGGGATGTCTCCTGTTTATAGAAGATCTTGATTCGGCCTTTATAGTATACCCAACCTTAAAACACAAGCGATACACATCAAACACATAAAACAGCATGTCCAATCCAGTCAAAGTCTTCTACAAGGGCCAATCCATCGACTTCGTCATCTTTGTCGAGTCTGAAGATATTGTTCAAAAATACACTAAGGACTCCTCGATTCCGCTCTCGGATGTCGTGGGAACCTTCAAGGTATTCACTTCCGACCAGCATAGAGGCTCGGAAGGCTTGCTTGATGAGGCCTCCAGACAAGAATTGGAGAATGAGTTGGGCACCAAGAACGTTGAAGAAGCCATTGAGCTCATACTGAAAAAGGGCGAAATTCAACACTCGAGCTCTGATCTGAACAAGAAGGCTTGGAATGCTACAAATACGAATCGTTAGTCCCTCAGTTACCATACTAAAAGTGAGTCTTGAAGAGATTTTGTGATTTCGAAGCAATATGAAGTACATATTTGTGTCAATTTCCTGTAGAGAACTAATATCTAACCTCCAGTAGAATCCTATTTAAAGTCAACAAGTGGATCACTTGCAAACATTGACCTCAATGCCTCGCCAACAACGAGGGAGGTGCGCCGTATCAAAGAGGCTCTCTTTCCGACAGCTTCAGGCGTAGTTTTCACCCCTGTAGTGGTTTTGTTCAGAGTACACTCGTTGGTAGATATAGCTGCAATGTTAGGTGTTACCATTCTTGGCCGTCTATGTATCTTAAGGCTCCTCTTTCTCCTGTCCAATAGTTCAGTAGTACACAACTCTTCGCTCCATAAGTCTTCCAAAAGAGCCTCAATTTTGGACATATCCACCAACTTTAAGATGATAAACTGGGTACCGTGATCAAGCGCTTGGACATACTGCTTAAACCTGATTGAACTGATCGATGGGGCATCCTCTGAGAACTCAATGTGGATCGGAATGATTTTTTGGAAGTAAGACACCTCTTGAAGCTGTCTATAGTGGTGCAAATGCCTGGATCTGATGCTTGATGGAGGAAGCTTGTCTAGTTTTGCATCATATGCTTGAATGTGTGTTGGTGTGATGATGGAAGAGTAAGTACCATGCTCTTTGTGTGCGTCAGATGAAGAGTAATCGAATTGGTATGGCCCATTAACAACAGTTGTGAAAATTTCAAGTTTCTCTCTCCAGATGTGGTACTGGTTCACGTCCGTTGCTGTCATCAACACTTCCAACAACTTGAAGTCTTGTTCAAAGATCAATTTGAAACTAAGATCATTCGACGATGTCATTCCACCACCAATGTCGTCTGGGTCAACCACTTTGCAAACCGAGAGTGGAACAAGAAACTTGACCTCAAATTTGGTGGGTTTTACGACATGTGCAAATATGACATGTGATTTGAAGAGGAAGACACCAAACGGATGAGATGTTAGAACACAATCCCTTCCTTCAGCCCAAGTAACAAAGAGCGCGCCGGACAACAATGGAGGACCCAAGTACTCAACCGGAAATTTTAAAACTGTGCCACCGAACACCAAACCAGAGAAGAGGATCCTTGACTTGATTTTCTCTTGGAGACCATAACGATTCACCTCCATAATGGAATAGTCCACCTGAACGAGACAATCCTGTATCTTTTGGTGACACATGAAGGTGTCATCCAGCACTGGTGTCAATTTCGCCAAAGCCTCCAAGAATAACTTATACTTGGAGATCCTCTGGATAGGTTTCGTGATCAATGACAAGAAAGACAAGTCCATCCTCTGCGTCTCTTGCTGTGTCGATTCAAGAAAAGTCTGATAACTTCTTGTCAATGCCATACCGAGTGCCGGATCATCCTGTTTCGATTCCAAAAGCTTCAAAACCAAATCGTGGGTACAGTTGTACTCCTCATATATGTAAAGCGGGATTGCCTTCTTACTGATCAACTCTGCTACCAAAGCAGTCATCAAAGGTGACGAACGTGTTAAAGCACAATGAATACAGCTCGGTTCACTAACTTGAAAAATCAATGGGGCATCAAACAAGTAAATCAACTCTGAAAGGAGTTGCTCATGGATGTCTATGAGCATTCCCACATACGCATGCGTTCCTCTGACGGGGACTCCATTGTTTCCTTTGTTTATAAGGGTTTCGAGATAGATTCCAGAAAGCATTTTGAGCGAGCTGAGATACGTCTCTTCCGAGTCAATTATCTCTTCAATTACTTTCTGTCTCCCATATGCCTGCTGTGCACGTGGTGAAAGATCAGAATAGGTGAAAAGCTGAGGTGTGAGTTCGGAAGAGTTTGTGAACACCTCCACTGACGGGCTTTGCAAAGGGGTGGCAGACGATTTGGAGATACAATGATGCTCGGAGCTCGCAATAACCATACCAGCAAAATCGTAGAGAGAGGAAACGGACATATTTTCCAAGAAGCTCACGTCAGTGATGGCGGAACACCTATCATTTTTATGAAATGAGGAAGACTTTGATTTTGGATGAAAACCATTGCAATTTGATTCAGAACAGTCCCCTGATGTAGAATTGTCGTCTGTGAAGCAGTGGGAAGTTGAACCTAGAGTCTTACCTGGTGCAGCTAGTAGAAAACTTGTCGAATCGACTTGGTCATTAATGGCCGAGTGACTGATGGACAATTCTTCGAGAATCAGCACACCAGAACAGAAGCTATTGGCACCTAGCGAGGATTGAATGGAGCAACCAGTTAATGGACGAGTCAGGACAGCAGAATTTGGCAGAGAAATGGAGGGCAAGTCGTGGGAAGCCAAAAGCATAGTAGACATACGTCTCTCTTTATAGCGATCAAGCGATTCTTCGCTGTGTCCTGCAAAGCTTGGCGCTGGTGTTGGCTCAGCTGCAGAGTATCAGACTTCCATATTGGGAAAGCATCACAATTTCTAACTTGAAAGACAACAGATAACTTCTCTGAGTGGGAGTCGTTTGAACCACAAAAGCGGGCTCTTAGATCTTCGATTACATAATCAGAGATAGTGCGTTAACCAAATATTACGTAAGCAGCACTCACGCAAGAGGATAACACAAGTCTGGTAGATCTTCAATTAATAGCACAGTGATTAGAATATGTTAATACATAGCAGACTGTCTTCATTTCACACAGTAGAGTCCCTTAAATCTGGACAAATCAGACTTGACGTCGTGCAGTAGCACCTCGTAGATCAAAAGTACACTATCAAATGTGCTCAACACAACCCTCTCGCCATTTTGGGTGAACTTGAACCCAGTCAGCGTTTTGCCGGTGGAGATCTTGAGAACTGGAACAACGAGATCAATACTCAAGTCCATGATCTCAAAGACATCCTCATAAATGAAGCCTATCTGCGTAGGTGCGCTCGGTCTGAAGCTGCATTTCATGATGCTGTTCGATTTGTAGATCTCAGCAATGGGGTCATCCAAGCTGATATCCCATAGATAGACTCTCCAGTCCATTCCACTTGAGATAAATAGATTAGAAAACTCTGAAGATGGATCAATACTGGTAACCGGTCCGCCATGTGCATTAATGATTCGATCAATGGCGTCGTCTTTGTTGGCTTTGCTATCGAATCTCTTCACAACGTAGATATTACCGTCTTCAGCACCAACTAGTAAGAAGCCATGCTCATCTTTCAGATGTGTCAAGCACCATGGAGTGAGTTCGTCATAGCGTAGCGTGAGGGATTTGGGGGTTTTGAGGTTTATGGGTGTTTGCGATGGGCGAGAGAGGATCTGCGGATCCCAGTGCAGAATTTTCCCGTCTGTAGAAGCAGTAATTAGAACTCCGTTGTTCTCCTGAACCTGTTCAAGAGAGAATACAGGGTATGAGTGAGTTGATGAGGTCACCATGGAGGAGAGGTACGGTAGTTTTGATGTAGACTCGAGATCCCAGATAAGGAGCTTACCATTGTAGCCAGTGCCAAAGATGAAATTAGATTGGAATTGCGAGAATTGAACCTGGAGAATCTGGGTCTGCGAGCTATACTGGTACTCAAATGTGTGGAACGATGTGTTGTAGACCCGTACTGTGGCGCCAGTGGAAACGATGATTAGATCTGGGAAGAACGGAGAAGTATCGACACTTCTGATGGGATGTTCAAGCGTGAGTGAGTCCACCAGAAGGTACGGGTGTTTCTCTTCAAGAGCCTGTTTCTTTCTCTGGCTGTAGTTTAGCAGTATGTCATGGTTGGAGTCTTCTTCAACGGCTCTGTTGATCACTTTCAGCGACTTCATCAAGAAGGAGGAGAGAAGCGACTCCTCAACATCGGCAACCACTAGCGGAGCAGCGTTTTCCGCCGTTGTCTCCGTTGTTTGTTCCATCACAGCATCTTTCTGCTCCAGTGCCGCCTCATCTGCTGTTTCGCTCTTAGACTCGGGTTCTTCCTCGTCCGACGGCTCAACGTCCGTCTGGGTGCTCTTGTTGTACGTGATCCGTGTGGGGAGCGCGTTGCTCAACTGATCGTCTGTCTGAATTGAGATGGATCTGTGCGCAGCTTTCTGTACTGGTTTCTTCTCGCCAATGAGCTCCTCAACAAGATGGTCAATGCTCTTTCTGTCGCCACCGCTGAGCGGTGGACTCGATGAACGTGTTGACACGATGGGCGACACGTCAGGAGTCGAGCTCCGAAGGTGGCGTTCCTTCTCCTCTCGCTGACGCCGGAGCTCTGCCAGACGCTGCCTCTTGGCCTCAATTTCGCTTCTTCGGGACGCCATCGCTGGGTTGCTGTGATCATCCTTATACAAAGCCTTCCGCGTGTGCTTTAAAGGATGTTGATGGAAAAGGTAAACAATCGCGGGCGCGGCCGCAGCCACCCGCACACCACGGGAGAATGCTCCAAATCATAAGCATAATATTTAAATTACATGGGGGTCGCGAAAATTACATGTTTACACATTAACCCCAAATAATAACATTACTTGATATAATAATCCTAACAATAATGATAGGGAACCTCGAAATTAAAATGGAAAAAAGGGAGAAAATAGTTGTTCTGTAACTCTCCCAGACACAACTCTCCGAAGCACAAAGAGTTCACATGTCAACACACGCCGATGCCCATAGCCCGCTCGGGGGCTTCCCCTTAAAGGTTCTGTTCCTCATATGCCGGGCCCTGGACAGCCACGAAGACCTGCTCTCCCTAGCGGCCTCCTCGAAGGTGCTTCGCTCGCGTCTTCAACAGCTAATAAGGGTCAAGACAAACCACACTGAGCCGCTCACGGTGTTCCGGGGCTTTGGCTTCTGTACCCGTGACTCAGTGGAGGTGCCGCCGGCACACTTTTCCATCAATATGGTTGAGCTGCTGGCCCAGGAAAGCGCAGACGAGCCCTTCCTTCCGGAGGCGTTCTTCAACCCCGAGCTGAACATCAAGAACTATGTCGGCCTCAGGCCTGCCGATGAGGAGGAGTTCCCCGAATGGTCAATCAGAAACATGTCAAACGCCTTCAGCGAGCGCTTCGTGCTGATAACCCCAGAAACTCATATCGAACTTGCGGATCAAACAATGGGCGATGTCACTATCAGGGCCCCAAACGTTGAAGTCGTCGAGCTCGACAATGTCAGTTCTAGCGGTCGTTCCTCACTGCGCATGCAGCCCCAGAGGCTCGAACTTTCTTCATCATCAATGCTTCTGCTAGAAGAAATCGGTTTGCAGAGATTGGAGGAGCTGGAGATCACAGCCGATGAGGATTCCAATGCCGTATGTGGTCTTTCCAACATGTGCTTTCCCGCGTTGAAATGGTTTGAGGGAACGAACATGAGCTTCATCGAGAACGTTGATTTCCCCTTGTTGACCTACTTCTCTGTAAGATCAGTCACCGTGCTTCGGCACGTTAGCATGCCATGTGTCGAGAAGTTCATCCTTGACATGGTTGATGAGATTACACTTATAGAAGATGTAACTTTCCCAGACGAATGCGAGCAACTGAGTATCTCGTATGAAAAAGAAGATTATGACGACCCCGAGATGCCATACATGGATGAACAAATGGCACTTGCCCTGCCGAAAGGAAAGAATATCTTTCTGTGCGACTGTTTAACGCTGGCTACTGCTGAGATGAGAAGAAATTTAGAGACATTATACAGCAGTACGGGCTCTTGTGACATTGCTCTTCTTACCTCTCCCGCTGGAATATCATTTGAAAGGCTTGTCCAACTGAAGATATATGATGAGGACTGGTCAATTCCAAACACACCACAAACGGAAGATCAATTCTTGAATATCCACGCACCCGTACTGAAGAATATCGAAATCAAAGTATCACGAGAAGATGCCCCTCTTGTTGTCGATCTCAATCTGTTGGCAAGTAACTGCCCATCACTCACTAGGCTTACTATCGATGGTGAATCCGCTATACGCAGGGATGCGATCCTTCCCGGGATTTCAATGCCTCACTTAGCCGATCTGACCCTCACTGGCTTTGATATCAAGACTGTTGTGAGGCTCCTTGAATGTTTTGGCCCCTCCACCTCTCAGCTGTCAGCAATCTTCATCACCGAGATCTGGTCAACTGAAAACGCACTCACAACGGCACACCTTATTCAAAAACTGTTTGATATATTGAACGAGATGAGCCATGATGCACTCTGCTGCCTAGTGGTGTCTCTTGATCCAGACGTACAGGTTCGCTCCAGCATGACTCCGCTCAAACTGGTCAATTTCCCAAAACTCCAGGAACTCACTTTGAATATCAGCGTCCACCATCTTGAGGTCCAATGCTGTGACCAGCTTCGATCCATATCCATTGATCTCTTCAGAAATACTTCGCTGAAGCGACTTACTGTTGATCAATTGCCGAATCTGGATGAAATAGCCTACAACGTTGCACATAATGACAATAATGGCCAAGCCCCAAGATCCATTCAGGAACTGTGTGATGATATCGAAAATTTCACTATCAAAGGACCCGAGAGCCTACGAAGGGATATCAAAGTTAGCGCTCCTTCCAGGAGAGGATCCGATGTTGAACGTTGAAGTATTATGAATATGAGTGCTCAACACCTGCTCTGATAAGTTTTCATGAACTGTAACCCAAGTTCACTAACTATAGGGGCATTTTTTTATCGGATCTAGTGTAATCGGCACCAATAAAACGAGATATTATTATGTAATTCATCATCATTTTCAGCGTTCATGTACAGCAATATGTTTATTAACATTATCCTTTATGTGGTAGGTTTACGCTACAAAGATGCAAAGTCATTAACATTATCTTGAGGCTATGTACAGGAATATGTGACTCAGATCCACGTAGTAGTCTTCTCGGCCCTTCTCTCGAGCAATCTCTTGTATTTGTTACCCTTAACGGCGATGATCTTCTCGTCGGCCTTGGCCACAGCTTCAGCAATCTCTTCGCGTCTCTGCTGTCTCGTCTTGTCGTACTTGTGACCCTTTGGTCTCAGCTGGCCTCTCATGAACTCGTTGGCCTCGTACTTCTCCTCGAAGAACTTCTTCTCGCCTTGCAACTGTGGGAGACAGTCGGCGACGCCATAACGATGAGCAAGCTTCCAGAGCTCTGACTGTCTTCTCAGCGAGAACTTAGGCTGGTGGTACTTCTGTGTTACAGGGTGTTTGTTCGGCAGGAACGGATTGGCATCATCCGCTGTTGTGAGTGTTGGCTTTGTGGCATACTGCTTGAATGGGGCTGGTGGGTAACGTTGGAAAAAACGCTGGAGCTGTTCTGGAAGCAGATAAAAGCGGGCTGCGTCGGTAGATGGGGCCTTGGTGATCTGCTCGGCCTGGTGGAGAAGCGTCGTGGAGAGTCTCATCGCTGTTCAGGAGAAAATGATGCTTCTGTGCTGCTTTTCTGGTGTTGAAGTTGGCGTTGATGGAGTTTTATGTGGTCTTCCTCGAAGAAATTTTCGGTACGCGCCACGGGCCCATGAGAATTGTGTACTTCTGAAAATTGGCCAAAATTATTGAAAATTGTGAACTCCAGAAAATAGGCTTGAGTCGCGCACTGTATAGCTTAGACGGTATGCATGGTATTATAATAAATGATTTGAACCTATTCTTAACATGAAACGTTCGCTTTTTATAGCAAAAAAGGATGAGACTCCTTATGCATATTTCCTTTAATTCCTCAGTGTTACGCCCGGAAGTAATTCAAGTTCCGATCAAATTTATTAAAGGCGCTTCTTCGCGATGAATCATCGCAGACACTGGTTTTTTATCTAATAAAACCAAGCCCGATGACTGATCAAAAAACCCACTGACAACCGATTGGAGCTAATTTCCTCACACAGCCACCGCCCGTCACTCCCTTAGTCACTTGTATAGGCCATGCTTCGTCTCGCTGCCAGAAAACAGCATTTTGCGGCCGTCAGAGCTCTTTCCACGGCCAGACCGCTGCTTAACAAGGCTCTCAGCAACCCAGACCCAACAGCCGACTCTGAGTCCGTTAAGTTCATCACGGAAACCTCGAAGTACTCCGTCACCACGTACTCCCGTCCTCCAGTTGTGTTTGAGAGAGGCCAGGGAGCACATTTGTGGGACATTGAAGGCCGCCAATATATTGATTTCACCGCTGGTATCGCCGTTACTGCTCTTGGCCACGCCCACCCAGAAGTTGCAAGAATTCTGTTTGACCAATCGTTGACCTTAATCCACTCCTCCAATTTGTACCACAATTTGTGGACTGGTGAGCTCTCTCGTCAGCTTGTTGAGGCCACCAAAGCCTCTGGTGGAATGCACGATGCCTCCAGAGTGTTCTTGGCCAACTCCGGTACAGAAGCGAACGAGGCTGCCCTCAAGTTTGCCAGAAAGCATGGTAAGTCGATTTCCGACGATAAAACCGAGTTTGTTACTTTCGAGTCTTCTTTCCATGGCCGTTCCATGGGTGCTTTGTCTGTGACTCCAAATCCAAAGTACCAGGCACCATTTGCTCCATTAATCCCGGGTGTCAAGGTTGCAAAGACCACAATCGAGTCCATCAAGGAACACATCACCGACAAAACATGTGGTGTCATCATCGAGCCTGTCCAGGGTGAAGGTGGTGTCCGTCCTGTTCCAACTGAGTTCCTAGTGGCTTTGAAGGAGCTCGCTGCGGAGAAGGGTGCCCTGGTTATCCACGATGAGATCCAGTGTGGTCTCGGAAGAACAGGAAGACTTTGGGCTCACGGAAGACTGCCAAAGGAGGCCCATCCAGATATCCTGACCATGGCCAAGGCCCTCGGTAACGGTTACCCAATTGGTGCCACCATGGTCACTGAAAGAGTTGAAAACGCTTTGAAGGTTGGTGACCACGGTACCACTTACGGTGGTAACCCTCTCGGTGCCAGAGTCGGATCCTACGTCTTGTCCCAGGTTTCCCACCCAGACTTCCTCTCTGATGTGTCGAAGAAGTCTGAAATCTTCACAGCGTACTTTGAGGAGCTGAAGAAGGACTTCCCAGAGTCCATCGTTGAGGTTAGAGGTGAGGGTCTTCTTCTGGGTATCCAATTCAAGGAGGACCCTTCGAAGATCGTTGATGCTGCCAGAGAACGTGGACTGCTGGTGATCACTGCTGGTGGTAACACTGTTAGATTTGTTCCAGCTTTGAACATCGAGGACGATGTCATCAAGGCCGGTTTGGACATCTTCAGAGAAGCTGTTGGTGCTGTCTTCGCCAAGTGAAGCCCCGGTGATGTATAGGTTGATAATATACTACTTAATAGATAATACACTGATGTAACTGGGTAATATGGCTGATAATCAATCCTAATTTTTGTAAAACAACTTCCATTTCTACATACATTCGCAGGTTTACTTTCTCCACGATTGGCTTGTATTATATATTTCGTCAGCTGGCCTCTATACTAGTATATCCGTTATGATACTTGGGAAACTCAGAGATCAGCAAGCTTCTTAGTGACACCCACAAGCTTACCGTCAGTCCACTTCTTGACATCTTGCAAGTCTTTAATAACGTTGTCGCCACCTTCTCGTTGCTGCAGAGCATAGATATCTCTGTCCTTGGCAGTTTCAGGTCTCCATCTCCATCTTTTTTGCTTCTCCTCGCCAAGTGCCTCATCACCCTCAAGGACAACAGTAGATATGTACTTACCAATAATTGGCATGAACTTGAAGCCTTGTCCTGAGTCACCGGTACCCAGTATAAGACCTTTATGTTCTGGGTGTGTACCAATAAGAAAGTTTCTGTCGACGGTATCAGTACACCAGCAGATCTTAGCAACACTAAATTCTCTGTCGGCGAGGTGTGGGAACACTTCAGCCAGGAACTTTCTCATGTAATCCTCAGCCTCCTGTGGGATCTCATCCTTATACAACGGGATAGAATCTTTGGCGTCTGGTCTGTTGATATAGCCTGGATGTTCATTACAGAACTTCAGGTCACCGACTGAATCGGGCTCGAACAAAAACCCATGGTCGTAGCTGAGCAAAACTGGGATCCCTTTGAGTCTCTTTCTCTCTTCCTCGTCCAATCTTATGTGACCAACAGTCCAGCACTTAGCGAGCAATTGGCCCTGGAAATCAAGAAACTTGTATGATTGAGCACCTGCAGCAAGGACACATTTATCACAACTGACAACCTGGCCGTCTTTGCACTTGACACCAGTAACTTCACCTTCTGTGCCGTAGACAATCTCTTCAGCATCAGCAACGATGAACTTTCCACCACGTTCAATGATCTCCTCAGCTGCAAGTTCTAAGGCAAGTTTGGCAAATGTCCAACCACAAGAATCAGTCTGGTAAAAAGAGTTGTAGCCCTCAAATCTCTCTGCATCGCTCTCTTTGGTATCAGGGATAAGTTTTTTCAGCTCTTCAACGCTGACGTCCTTGCACGTGAGGCCGTTTGCTTCCTTGAAGGCCTTAGACTCAGTCAACTCATCGGCATTCTTAGCAGTGTAGATAATACCGGTCTCATGGAAAGCCTTCTTGAAGAGGTTGTCGTTTTTCCACATTTGCAGAGCTTCCAGTGCAAGCACCCCATAAAAAGGGTGGGAGGAAGATGATTGCATGATCTTGTTAACATCGTTACCGGCAGATAGCGGAGAGGGCACTGGATAAGGATCTATGAGTGTCACGTTTTTGCAGCCTTTACGGAGGAGATGGAGGCCCGTTGAGAGGCCAAAGGTGCCCGCTCCAATGATAACAACTGCTTCGTCAGACATGGTTTCTCTTCTGCTTGTTGACGCAGCGGGTGAGTACAATTGAATGAAAGAAAGGAAGTGATTAGCACATTTCGCCGTGATTTGGAAAGACAGATACACACAAATTTATCCCCAGAGATGCGGGCTCAGATCGCGCAAGCCGTGGAGCGGAGGGCAGGTCGTGACGAGCTGGGACTACGCCATGGCGTCCTGTGATTGGCCAGCGGGCGAAATGGCGAGATTTGTGGCACCACCTTTTTCTCAGCAGTTTTATCTACCCTTCTCACCTGTGATTATCATGTAATCTGCGGAGGCCCAGGCCCGCTGCTTCGCCGGCAAGAAGTCCGCATCGAGGCGCAAGGAGCCTTTCCCGATTAGGAAAAATGGCCGCACGCTTCGTTATCGCTATCCAACACACAGAACTTCGGCTGCTCCTACACTTAACGGCTATTTTGCCTTCTATAAAGAGCCTATCAGCCTATCAGATGAAAACAGGCTGCTTCATGATGTCCAGAACCTCCCGCTTTCGTACCTTAGCCGGCGTATCAAGGCCTTATCGCCAATAATCTCCGCTGCCACGCCTATCGTGATCTGCGAGCTTCTCCCATGGGTGTGGGCCTCCGTCGATCGATGCAGAATCATTTAAATAGTGAGCTTCTGTGTACAGAGTTTCTCAAATCTTTTTAGTCGCCGTAGCCTCTGTTTCCACCGATACCCTACATAATGTCCGCAGTCGAGAAGGAGGCCGCTACCGTCAACGACATCGCCTCTGTGGGCTCTGTCGAGAACATCTCGACGCCAGATGCTCCAGTCAACTTTGACGACATCGAGGTGGACTATTCCACAAGAAAGAAGCTCTTCTGGTCTTGGGCCAATCCCCGTAAGTCCCGCCAGAAAAGATCCTTCTTCGTCTGGTACCCTGCCAACTCCACAGCTTGGGAGAAGAAGATCATCTTCAAGCTTGATTGTTTCGTCCTGGCCTTTGTCTGCCTCTCTTTTTTCATCAAGTATCTGGACTCTTCCAATATCTCGAATGCCTATGTGTCTGGTATGCAGGAGGCTTACAACATGAAGGACGCCGACTACAACTGGCTGGATAACTCCTTCTACATCTCCTACTCCGTCTTTGGTCTCCTCGGTCCCCTACTCATGACCAGATTCCCTCCAAACCTCGTTTTCCCTCTGTTTGAAGTTGGCTGGTCCATCGCCTGTATCCTGGTTATTGCTACCAAGAGTTATGCCACTCTGATGGTGGTCAGAAACATTCAGGGTGCCATGGAAGGTATCGCTTACCCATCCATCTTCTACATCCTTGGTACTGTCTACTCACCAGACATCTTGGTCTCCAGATCTGCTGTTTTCATCATGTCTGGCTGTGTTGGTCCTCTGGTTGGTGGTTTGCTCCAGGCCAGACTTGTCTCCATCGACGGTGCTGGTGGTCTCGCTGCTTGGAAATGGCCATTCGTCATTGACTTCTGTATCTCTGTCCCTGTTGCCATCTTTGGCTATCTGGTCTTGCCACAGGACCCAGCTAAGGGTATTCCTAACTTCTACCTGAACAAAGAGGAGCTTGCTTACCTCCACAAAAGCACTCAGGTTGTCAAGGATGTCAAGAACACCAACGAGTTCAGCTTCAGTCTGGTCAAGAGAGCCTTGTGCTCTTGGCAGTTCTATGTCTTCACGATGGCCTACACCATCTCTCAGATGACAGAGGCCGCTGGTGGCTACTGGAGTATTGTGTTGGAGGACCAAGGCTACAACGTCTATGACCGTAATAACATTCCATCTATCCAGGCCGGTGTTAAAGCTGTCACGTCTCTTCTGGTTGGCTTCGTATGTGACTGGCGTGGAAGATATTCGGAGGTTTATGCTATTCTGATCGTCTTGTGGATTTCCGGTTTGGCCATCTTGGTTAAATGGGACGTTTCTCGTGCTGCTGAGTTCTACGCCTACTCCATTATTGGTGTCTGTGCCCCAGTATCCGTTGTTGTTGTGTCTTGGTGTAACGAAATGACTAGGGAGGACGCTCAAGTTAGGGCTTTCACCCTTGGTTCCCTGAACTTGATCTCCACCATCGCACTTACTCCAATGGGAATCATCCTCTTCAACACTAAGTATGCCCCAAGATTCGAGAGTGGTATGAAGGTTGCGCTTGGTCTTGCTTGTGCCCAGTTCTTCTACAACTTATTGATAGTGTGGTTTGACAGATACCAAAACAGAGTCAGAGACTACATCGAGGACTCGGTTGAGCAACAGAGAACTGGTATGACGATTGAGGAGTCTCCTTCCACATCTGAGAAGGCTTGAGGATATTGATCTTTATATTCTATTACACATTTGTTCTTGAGTTTAAGTGTTTTTGCAGCAGAGGAACTATCCATAATCGTAGCTGACTCCTTGTCTTGGATAGATAGTTAACAGTGGGCTCGCGGGTGCAAGATCCTGACGTGCCAGTGTTTTCTCACCATTTCGTACTACTTTCTGCTGTAATATTTCCTCTATAACTAGATTATCCAGCATTATTCGATGTTTAATACGCTGATCTGACATTATAGAGCATTTCTTCACGCCAAATAGTAGCTTCATGACAAATCAGGTAATTTCCACTTTCGTACTTTTTCGTGTTTTTCAGAAATCTGCAACCCGAAATTTTTCCCCCAGGGCGATGAGCCTGTCTCTATGGAGCGTACAAAGAAACGAATAGACCACCTCACACTAATAAAATGGGATCATCCTCGAAGAAGAAGAAAGATAAACAGAAAGACTTCCAAGTAAGTTGTCTTTGAATTTTTTTCTTCCGTCGTTTAGTGAACTAACAAGCGCTCTCCGCAGAAAACGAAGCTCAAGGTCGGTAAGGACAAGGCCAAACCAACAAACTTCACAGACACCTCGTTCACGGTAAAGACCATTTCTCTCCCGAACCAGTCCATTTCGAGGAATGTTCAAGGCGAAGCCGATATCATCCAGCGTCTCTCCCTCGTGAAGCATCACCAGTCCACAACGAGAAAAGAGACACTCATATACATCGAACAGCACCTCCCAGACAACCCATCTCTCTACAAGCAGATTCTCTCAGCAGTTTTGCCACTGATGGTCGACACATCAGCGTCTGTACGTACAGCGCTCGTCAATCTCCTTGTTGCAGCCTCGAAGAAGCAGCCCAACCTGATGGAGCTCCACGCACGCTCCGTTGTTCTGTTCATCCACTCCGCAATGACGCACATTACGCCTGCTATCAGAAACGACTCTGTTAGATTCCTTGACGTCCTCGTTGAGTACGGGCCGGACTCTCTGGTGCGCAGCGCGTGGGTGAAGACCCTCAAGGCCTTCTTCACACTGCTCAACTGGACGCTAACAGAATCGAAACAATCTGTGTCGCTCGCCATCACCACAAGCTCTGTCACCAACACCTCCTCAAAGGCCAAGAAGCAGACACTTGATTCGTTCCACAAGTTCATCAATACCGGCTGCCGGCCCTCGGAGTCGGAGACACGGAAATCTGTGGCTCTCACAGCGCATCCGCTGACACAGAAGTATCTCGTGCCCGTTACGCCTCAGCCGTTTGCTCATCTCAGGCTGTTTGCCCGTGAGCTGACCTCTGCCAGCGGTAAAGAGAGCGATAATGGTGATAAAACCATTGACCTGAAAACCGTGGCTTGTGAGGACTTCATGACGAGAAGACGCGTCTTTGTGGAGTTCTTTGCGCCACAGGTGCTGAAGAATGTCCAAAACATCATCAAGGAAGGCGGTGAAGCTGGAAAGGCCGCCAAGAGTGTGCAGACGCTGACAGAAGAAGTTGTCACAGAGCATGAAAAGTACGAAGCGGAGCAGTAAATAAATACATGACTGATGATGTAAGCGGCCGAAAAGTAAACAAACAGACCGGATATATGTAGCTTAGTTGATGATATAACCAGCAGCTAACGTAAGCTCGTGTCCGGATCGGTAAGCGCCACACTATCAAAACAAACCGAGAAACATCAACAAAAAAGTTCACAAGAGCCCACTGATCGTTTAAACAGCTCCAGCGGCATCCCTCAGCTCCACAGATAAAATATGGCCGATCTCTCCCTGGACTCGCTATCTCTTCGTGACAGCGAGGTCAACTTTGCGTCGACACCCAGCAAGTCGTCGCACCGCTTTTCCGAAGAGCAGATTCTCCAGGCCACTCAGAGCCTCTCTTTAGATGACGATAACGACGGCGATGTGCCCATGGCTGCGTCCTCTTTCACGTCCTCGCCAGTCTATTCACGTCGTGAGAATCTCCGGTCTCACAGCTTTACCCCTAAGCGATCTTCGCCGTTGAAGCTGGCACACACCTACGAAGATATCCATAACAGTGAGATCTCCGATGATAACGACGTCAGCATGGCTGACACAGACGACAGCAGCATCATGCGCTCTCCATCAGCACATATTTCCGCTTTGTTCCACCCGACTGCGCTTGGTGCCCGTGTTGCGACGGCAAACAACTCTCCAAAGCTGAGTAAAGTTGAGCTCAAAACACACGGAACCGCATACGATGATGACAGTTTGTTGGAAGAACTTGAAGAGGATACAACAGCCGATTGCTCTTCCCTGACCGACAGCTCCGTGCTTGATAGCCCCTCAGTTTCGTCGCAGATGAAGCGCAGAAACCAGCACCAACCTAAAAGATCATCAGGGCTCTCCAAGTTCGTCACCAACTCTGACGGTGAGACCACATCGGACTCTACAATGAATAGCGAAGTCTCCTCCTCTGTCCAGAGCTCACCGTCTCTCTACATGACTCCATGGTCGAAACAACCTGTTCAACTCCAGCTTCACCAGCATCACCACTACTACTCCCCACAACACCCACAGCAAGATGGCCAGTATCAAAGGTATGACGAGAACTCCGTTGTCCTTCCAGCCCCATGGTCACGTGCTGCCGAGCCAAAAGCTCCAACTCCATACCTCATCTCGTCTTATCTACAACTACTCTTCAATGCTGCAACTTCCGGTATCGCCATCTACATCCTTGTGTCAGCCATTCGGACTGTCCGCAGTGATATCAATTTGAAGATGGAGGAGTACGCTGCTGAGATTGCACTGGAAGTCAAAAGCTGTACGAGATCGTACATTGAGAATCGTTGTGACCCGGCAACAAGAGTTGCTGCCTTGGAGGAGCTCTGTATCGGCTGGGAAAGATGTATGAACCGTGATCCCAGGGTCCAGGCTGGAAAAGCCAGCGTTAGTGCTGAGACTCTTGGCTTAATCCTCAATTCCTTGATTGAGCCAATTGGTGCTAAGGCTATGGTTGTCTTCGCTCTAGGGTTTGTGGCCTGGGCTTTCACCTCCAACTTCGTGTTCGGGTTTGTCAGAGCGAAGTCGTACTACGGATGGCATGAGAACCAAAACCAGGGCAATCAGATTGAATATCAAGGTCAGGCTCAGATGCAAGGGCTTCCGCCCTCCACGCCATCACAGCATCAGCTGACTGGGCCTAATCAATGGTAGGGCATTCGGTTTCCAAATACTAATACCACCACCGATGATGTGGCTGTTGAATATATGGATTCATCTGTTGAAGGAAGTCCTCGTAGATCAAGCTAGCAGCTACCAATCGATGCTGTGTGATCCTGAAGATGATAGGAAGCGATAGCCTCGTGCCGGTTGATTGAACCCTTAATCGTAATTGTCTACTTCATAGTCCAGACAAAAGATTATTGTATTCACTCCTCGTCCATGTCCACAGGAATACCTCTTTCAACGAGATCCTGCAAACTCATGTTTTGGACCATTTCCATCAGCCTCTGCTCGTCAAAGACGGAGGACAGGTACTTCTCATCGATCAAGTCAGCAAGAGTCTCAACATTTCCAACCTTAGGTGGAAGAACATCATACTCGAAGATCTGGTTGTGTTCCCAGACCTGAGGCGGGATCTTGGCCATAACTTTTCCTTCGCCTGAGAGAATTGCAAAACGAAGGAAGTTGTCAGGAATGGCATCCATCTCCGGAATAGGTTCAAACTTGACCTTATTGTTGATGCATTCGAGTAAAGTGTCATGGAGCAGATTGCGCTGTTTTGTCTCCTTCCACATCAATGGTGCCCTAAGAAGATACGCTTCTGTCTGCAATTCCGTCTCTGGACCAACCTCAAAGATGGAGTAATCATGAACTGGAATGTCACCGGCGAGGCCAATGGTCTCCAACAGCTTGTAGCCAACATATGGGTGCTTGATGAACGCCCTCTTCAGTTCCTCCTTGGCCTTGGCTTCACTCTTCAACGCCAGATAAGCCAACGGCGCAGAGTACGCGAGAGCTGGAGTGTACCAGTGCGCGTACGTCTTCACGAGAGGACTCTCTACGAAGTCAATGAGCCATTGGTACTCTCCGGCGATGATGGCGTAGAAGTCAATAAAGTATCTCGCGCCTAGTGGATCCTCTGCGGGCGAGAACGCAAGCAGAAGTTTGCAGTATGTGAATGCGGTGAAGTAGGTACCTTTCTTCGTGAGCACCTCGACGTATCGGAAGATAGCGAGGTAGAACTCTCGATTCAAGTAGTAGTTGAAGGGCAAACGAGAAAGACCACTGGAGATGTCGAAATTCTGCTTGAACCCTCTGTCAAACACAAACAATGCCCTTTCAACAAGCCCGTTACTGTTACTCTTATCACCTTGTCTGATGAGGATAAGGGCCACCTGGAGAATCGTCTCAACGTGGTACGGGAACCTTGGGAGTAACTGCATCAGGTTCTCGTGGTTGGGTGTCACGACAACTGACGAGTAAAACTGCGAGTTCACAACCTTGGACTCCACACCTCTGTCAAACTTGTAGTATCTGATCCCGTGCTTAACCTCGTCAGAAACATCTTCTCTGACGACATCTGCCCAGTCCTCGGTGGCCGCGAGCCTGTCCTCGACGAGCTCCTGCTGAGTAAGCTCCTCCATCGAGATGTCCTTCTTCTGCGTAGGGATCCAGTCATCTCTGATCTTCGTGAGCACGAGTTTTCTCGTTGTTCCCGGAATGGATCTCCGGTCTCGGCCTCCCCAGCCTCTGGTTACCCTGGCCAGTCTCTTGATCTGCTGGAGCTGTTCCGGTGGGACAGAAGTCGACGTCGTGGAATCAGCATCGGCAATGGCTTCGTGCGAGAGGTTCCCGAACAGCTTCTTGAACTCATTGTCTGGATCCAGGTCTCTAGTGTCGACGGAAAGCAGTCTGGCGCAGGAAGCCTGCTTCCGCGGAGTGAAGAAACGGAACGAGGGGTCCAGGAATAAATGCGTGGTGTTGAGCAACAGATCATCTTTTTCTTCAGCATTATCATGATCATCATCAGCAGCAACAGTAGCATCCACGGCAGAGCTTTTCTTCCCTCCATATTGCTGGATGAGCTTGTTGAACTCGTCATCCTCCGCGGCGTCCCTCTCCTCATCGCTTTCCTCAATGGGTTTGCTCTTCTTCTGGGCCTTCTTCTTCTTCCGTTTCTGTGATTTCGTGGGCACAGAAACCTTCACGGGCTCTGGCTTCGGCTGCTCTTCATTTTCAGCTTCGTCGTCGTCGTCTCCGCTCTTGTTGCTGGCATCGCTTTCGTCCCCCATCAAGGCGAAGAGGTTCTGCGGCTTCTTCTGCAAAACGACGGGTTCGTCGTGGGCATCCTCAATGTTTGCACCGAGCTGTTCAGCCTCTCGTTGCTTCTCTAAGCGCCTCAGGGCTCGGGATGACATAGCTTTTGCTGGGTTTTGTGTGGCAAATATTGCTCCTTGGTGAGTGCTTTTTGAGTGCAGTTGATGGGAGCTGTTAAGAGTTTGGGTGTCCGGTTGTGATGTCCGGGTGTCTCTAAGGCCTCCAATTTTTCTCTACCTTGTCCGACACCAAGTTGGCAAACATACATCCAGAAAAATCTCATAAATCGCCTTTCAAGATGAGCTCCCATGACGGATACTCCTCCGACGAGGATGAGTCTGATGTTCCCAGAAAATCCACCGTTTTTCTCGGTTTTGTCGACACGGAGATCGACTCCTCAGAAGACGAGCCAACTATCGAAGACACATTCATCGGTGGACAACCGGTCTGGCTGAACCCGTCTTCACCACCATCTGACGAGCTTCTGATTTGCAAGAATTGTCAGTCACCCATGGCCCTTGTTCTCCAGGCTTTTGCTCCATTGGAAGGCTCTCTCTACGACAGAGTCATCTACGTGTTGAGTTGTAAGAAGTCACAGTGCAATAGAGCACCGGGCTCTGTGAGGGCTATAAGAGGTGTCAGCAAAGACCCTAAAAAAATAGCTGAGCTGGAACAGCAGCAGCAAGAAGAGATCAAGGCTCAGCTTGATGAGAAACTCAAGCTCGAGAACCAGAGAAATTTCCTCTTTGACGATAAGAAAACGGAAGCTGCAGACACAAACCCATTCGGTGCTTCCAGTGCCAATCCCTTCGCTACAGCCACATCTTCCAACCCATTTGCCCCATCTTTGGCAGGATCCAATCCGTTTGCAGCCAATAAAGATGAGGAAAAGCCATCTTTCTCCTCTGTTGCTGCGAAGGCTGCTCCGTCAAAGCCTCTGCCCAAGAAGTCCACATTGGCCAAGAAGCTCCCACAGTATCCCGGCTATTTCACATACGTTGATGCTGAAAAGTTCAACAAGAAGCCACAGAGCCAAAAGCTCCCAGAAAACCTGAGCATCTCTGATGACGCAGTTGACCTCGGTGAAGGTGGCTCCGGTAAAGAGAGAGAGCTCAATCCGGAAGCGCAGGCCGTATCTGCTGGTTTGCAAGACAAGGTGTTCCAGCATTTCAGTGAGATTGTTGAATACAACCCGTTGCAGGTTCTTCGCTACGACATTGGTGGGAAACCGTTGTTGTTCTCTTCCAAGGATGACACTGCCAAGAAGGTTGTCAAAAACCTTGTGCCAAATCCGGCTTACAACCCATCTTCGTCTCGCCAGTTCGAACTCCAAGTGATGCCAAAGACCATTATTGATTTCGAAAAAGATAACGTAGAAATCAATGGTGGTATCGAGTGGGGTACCATCATCGTCTACACCGATGTTGAGGATTACATGCCAAAGCTGGACGACAACCATGTCGGCTACGTGGAGGAATGGGTAGGTGTCCAATGGGAGGACCCAATCGTGAAGAAATAATCTCAAATGTAACCATGACTCATTAATATTTATTTACAAGATTTTCTCTGTAGATTTGGCATTATAGATATCTCGGGATCTCCTGTTCATCGAAGTTCTGGATGATATCACCTGGCTGGAAATCAGACCAACCTTCGAATGACAAACCGCATTCCCTTCCCTTTTTGACCTCCAAAACATCATCCTTCAAGTGTTTCATGGTATCGAATTTACCTCTGTAAACCTCTTCGCCATCTCTCATGACTCTCACTGGGGAAGCTTTCTCAATAGCTCCGGAAGTGACCTTGGAACCAGCAATCTTGGTGATCTTCTTCCTTTTGCCTTTAATCTCGAAGATCTCCTTGATCTCGGCTTCAGACCGCACCTTCAACTCAACCACGGGCTTCAGATGTGATGAAAGTTCCGCAGTGACATCTTCAATCAAGTGGTAGATGACATTATGTGATTTGATCTGGACACCCATCTTAGCAGCCTTGTTATCAATGTCCTTCGGTAGCTTCATGTTGAACAGTAAGATGGTAGCACCAGAAATCTGAGCTTTCTCCAAATCGGAGTCTGTTGGAGCACCGGCAGAATGACTCAAAATCGTAAGTTTGACTTCCTCGTTTCCGATGTCCTTAATGGACTCAACAATAGCCTCAGCAGAGCCACTAACATCTGCTCTGACAATGTAGTTGATATTCTTCTGAGCAGGTTCCTCCGTCTTTGGCTCACCACCTTCAAGATCCTCCTCCACAAGACCGTACTTTCTCAACTCTTGAAGTCTATCACGCTGCTCAGAGTCCCTCTTTGCTTCGACACGCACCTTATTCATAACCTCAATATCTAGAGCCTGTTTCTCTCTATCGTCTCTAAGCTTTCTGGTATCAATGACACGCTTAGCGTGCTGTTCGTCCTTGGCCTGAAGAGCATAATCACCAGCTTCTGGAACTTCTTTCCAGCCCCATATCTCAACAGGAGTAGCTGGGCCTGCTTGCTTCACCTGTTTGCCAGACTCGTCTTTGATCGCACGAACTTTGCAATACGTTGTGCCTGCAACGAGTATATCACCTTTCTTGAGGGTACCTTGACGAACAAGAACAGTAGCAAGAGGACCCATACCTTTCTTTGACTGAGACTCAATAATCCAGCCTTCAACAGGCACTTTTGTATCTGGAGCTCTCAAATCCAACACTTCAGATAGTGTAATGATACTCTCTTCTAATTTATCCATATTCAAACCGGTCAATCCTGACACTCTAACTGTTTGAGTCTCACCACCATAGTCTTCAACATCGATATCATTAGCCGCAAGATCGGCTATGACTTTCTCTGGATTGGCATTCTCTTTATCACACTTGTTAACAGCAACAATGACAGAAACACCGGATTTCTTGATGTGTTTGATCGCTTCCTTAGTCTGTGGCATAACGGAGTCGTCAGCTGCAACGACCAAGACAACGATATCGGTCATATGGGCACCTCTTTCCCTCATCTTCAGAAAAGCAGCGTGACCTGGTGTGTCCAAAAATGTGATGAGTTTCTTCGAAATGGGGGTTTTCACTGAGAATGCACCAATGTGCTGTGTAATACCACCATGTTCCTGGGAAACAATGGCAGATTTACGGAGATAGTCCAGGATCGTAGTCTTTCCATGATCAACATGGCCCATAATCGTGACTATCGGTGGACGAGTCTTCCACGATGATGTGTCCTCGGGTATCTGGGATGGGTATAGGTCTTCACCTTCTTTCTCTTCTGAAAAGTTCACTTCAAATCCGTACTCATCAGCAATGAGTCCTGCAGTTTCCTGATCAAGAATGAAGTTATGGGTAAGATCTTCGAATCCCATCTCCTCGAGACGTTTGAGAAGCCTGTCATAACGCGCTCCCAGGATGTTTGCTAACGCTGAGACTGTGGTGAAACGTGGGAGACTCAGTAGTTTCGTCTGTGCTTTTCTTGTCAATTTTTTGGCGAATATAATCGGGGTGGTATGTATAAGGGCTCTGTGGCCAATGCTTGTGAAAGATGAGCCATAAGAACCAGTTAGATTAGAGCTTCGTATCAGAGCCATTCGTGGGGCCCGTTTCAGTATCGGAAGCATTCTGGTAGATCTCGAGGGAGTTATGACTAAAAAAGGGCTATATTGAAGGAGGACTATCTCCCTATAAAAGATCAAGCGATGCGACATTAAACGGGCCGGAAAAAAAACATATATAATGTGGCGCAAACCGAATTTTCTACATGGTTTACTAAACTAAGCTTAGGCTAATCCTGTGGTATTCGAAGCCAGTTTAATAATCTCCTTAGCTAAATAGCTTACCATAGTCGGAATTGCTGCTTCGAAAGAGGCAATAGTTATAGCATTTTTTTGTATCGAAAGTGTAGTGCACAATACATAGTAGTATATACTAGCCCCATTCGCGACACCCGTGCACCAAGCTCCCTCTAATCAAGTGTCAATCACTATATAACTCACGAACTTCTTAAAGAAATGTTTTGAAGCTGTGGATTTAGTGTCTTTTGAGCTCTAAAAACTGTACTGTATCATAATAGGTCTAATTCATGACGGTTTTGAAACTAATTTGATTTTAGGCCCTACTAAAATGAAGTTGAGATTAAAATAGGGAGGTTACCATTACGAGAAAATATTATTTGATCAGCTATTAAATTATAATAATAATTATTAATATTAATTATTAATTATTAATTATATAATAACTATATTCTTATTATAATATATCCTCGATTTGATCGATTGTATACGTAATTACAAAGGCCGGAGGTGATCTTTTTGTATCATGAAGTCATCATGGCTTGATTACCTGATGCAGGACTTGGCCGGAGCTCGCGATCTAAAAGCCGATATTCCCCTCAAGCCCGGCGACGTCGAGATCTCTGCATGATCTAGTGTCAATATTAAAACCGTTCAGTTAATATCGACAATAATAAACGTTGAGTTATTACAAAAGATGACGTTTCCCCTGAGATGTCTTCACCATACACCGATTCTCCCATAAGATGACGCTGATTAATGAAGAATGCTTATTACTGCCCTAGTTTTAAGCCATCTTCTGGCCATGTTTAGCACAAGTATCAGTACGGCATTCCTGCAATCCCTGCTCGAGACCTGACATTATCAATGCAGGAACTTGGTATTGTGATCTCCCCTGCATATCGATGGTTCGAGACAGACAAAATGCCATAGAAAACTAGCTAACCTCTAGGGGGTTGAACTGACCAACATTAGTATGTTCCACTACTGAGATGTGTATTTAAACAGGCCATATTATCCTTTCCTCCCCCAATATTTTATCCCTTGTATTTTATAGATCTTCATTATATTTCAACAAGACTTACATTCCTTTACTTACAAAGATGTTCACAAAATCCGCTCTCCTTACAATTGCAGCTGCCCTTGCTACTGCCGAAGCCGAACTCCAATCAATGTACGGCCAATGTGGTGGTATCAATTGGACCGGTCCAACAGAGTGCGTCGAGACTGCCACTTGTGTCTCTCAGAACCCTTACTACTACCAATGTACCTTTACAGACACTGCTACTGCTGTTGCTGACACCACAACTCTTGCTCCATCTTCCACGCACACCAAAGTGACTGAGAGCTCCAGCAAGGCTATTAAAACTTCAAAAACTATCAAGACCTCCTCCGCTGCCCCTGCTTCCACGGCTACCTCTCCAGCTACATCCTCTGTCGTTCCAACCACCACCAAATCTGTTGCCGTCACATCTGCTGCTACATCTGCTGCTGCCACCGGAACCCTTGCTGGTAATTGGGATCAGTGTGGTGGTTCCACATGGACAGGTCCGACAGAGTGTGCCAAGGGTCTCACCTGTGTCACTTATAACGATGCTTATCACCAGTGCTCTCCAACCGGTGTTGCCACTATTGACGTGGTCACTGGAACAATTGCTTCTGAATATGCCATTACCACTCATGTCGTTGGCACTGAGTACACCGGTAGAGGTACCTACTGGTCCCCATCTGATGGTAACGCCTGTGGTTTAGATTACACAGATGGTTCCCTTGTTGTTGCTGTTGGTATTAACATGTACGAAGCTCTAGGTGTTGATCAGTACTACAAGTCCAGCGTTTGTGGTAAGAAGATCACAGCTACTTATAATGGTAACTCAGTTGATGTTACCGTTCTTGACGCTTGTGGATCTTGTCTCGATGTTGACTTGGACTTTTCCCCAGAGGCTTTTGCGAAGTTAGCTCCTTTGGAGGATGGTGTCATCACTGTTGACTGGAAGTTCACCGACTAATTAAGAGGGTTTGAAGTTATTGACATGAATTGAGCTCTATTTATTGGAAACCTCCTGCAGACGAATAAGTAAGTTGGGTGCGTAGATTAACCTTCTTGAGTCCCCCTGGAATGAGCACTACAAGTCCAAGTTCAACTCATAATCTATATCAAGCTGGATACCACAGAGAATTTTCGGATTTGCTGTCGAGCCACTTTTGATAATCAACACTCCAAGTCTGGCGAACTCCAAGTGCTCAATATTTGCAGATATGCATGATCTCGTGACAAGCTTTGCCCCGTAATATTCGTGCAGGGTCACATGACCATGACCTCGAACCCGCGGAAATATTATTTATCGTTGAACTATATAATGGGCACAAAATCCCCTCAATGAATTCTCTTTTTCCTCTTATGAACAAAACTCAAAACCTCACCTAAATGACATTCGATATCCCTCTTGAACTTTGGGCAAATGTCATTGCCCAACTGGATTTTCCAGATGTCATCAACTTTGTCGAGTCTCTCGAGAACACCAATTTGGCTGGTATTTTCCGACTCATAACTCAAGAAAACGAGGAACCTTCGGTGTTTAATACCCCAGGGCTTAAACGAGTCGGTTTTGATGACTATGAGAGTTCTGAGAACCGTGCCATGATCAATCTTATTGAAATTACAGATTTTGAACGACTCGACCTGCAGTCTTTCCGCACCAATTTCAGTGATTCCATCAACTTCATAAGTTTTATCGGTGGTAGCATCGAGAACGAGTTCTCGGTGGTTATGGATGCTTTATACACATCTGAGAAGCCACATAAGTTCTTGTTCACCCAGTCCAAGTTTTTGTTCACCCAAGTGGATACTGTTGGATTACCAGTATTGCTGGGATTACCGTTCAAGAACGTCTTCATCAAAGAGGCTGAATCAGTGGTTGCCGATTTCTATCATTTACAGTACGATCTACCACATCTGTCCCAAGTCACTCAACTCGAATTGAAGAACATCAGAAACTCAGGGTGTCTCTCTGCGATGGATTTTAGCTCTACACCATCTGAGTGTCTGTTTATGAATGAATATGCAAGTCAGGAAGGACGAACGGTTGAACCTTACAACACATTGAAAGTTGTTGATAAGAAGATTGTTGCTAATCATATGGTTGATCTCAATCATGTTTACCACATTGAGAACATTGAGTTACAATGTGAATCGCTTGGTTTAGAGTTATCTTATGAAGATGAGGTGGAACGTACTGGATCTCCAAAGGTTCAGTCTATAAAGGCCCCAAACCTTAATAAACTGGGCATTGAAACAAAAGCACCACATCCAGAATTAAAACTTTCCAATTTAACAACGATTGAGGCTTTTGAATACCGTTACACAGGATCAGATGATGAGATAGATGAGCAGAAGAGGGATATAGCTCCATGGATAGATGGGCTCCCACCATCTATTCGTGAACTCGAGTTCGACTCATTCAACTCAGATGTATTGTTCCAAGACACTGATTTGAAGGAGTTGGAATCTCTTACGCTTGCTTGTACAAGAATAGATGGGGAGTACCCTGAACTCCCAAATCTAGTGGAGCTTGAATTGACATTCCGCTCCAATGATTGTATATCATCACTACCAATGATTCCTGCTCCAAAACTGGAATTCTTCAAAACGACCCAAGAATTGTTTATGGAACAAGATTCAAACTTCAGACAAGTCATTGAGAGTTACAAAAATTTGAAGGACCTGACTTTATTATTCTCAGACTCCAAACCGGTTGTTGATATTTCACATTCGTTGAAATCTCTCTCTCATACTCTTACGGACATATTTTTAGGACAGATAAATCTTGATTTCCTCACCGAAACAGGTTGCTCTTTCCCAGTGCTTGAGCATGCAACACTGCGTGGATCAACAACATCCAAGTCTCTGAAGATTCAATTTCAAGCGCCATCACTTCAAACTTTGGTGATTGGTGGGTTTGATTGTTCTGAAGTCACAATCTCAGGATTCCCACAGTTGGAAGATCTTCAAGTGGAAGAAGAGAGTCATGTCAAAGAGTTTGTTATTGAAGAGTGCCCAGCTCTTGATTTCATTGGAATCCGCGCTTCAATCACCAAATTGTCAAGTCAGAGTGGGCTTCCGAAGCTGGGAAGGTTGCTATTCGTTATGGAACAAGGCTTGACTGAAAAAGAAGTTCTCAATATAAAGGATTTGAGCGATGATGTTGATGTTATGGGAGTGTGAAGTTTCAGATGAGGAACTTGTCGTTGTACTCCGTTGTTCCTCTATCGATAAAACCGTTCTGAAACAATCTTTCAAGGTATAATGTGAATATCATATGCTTATATAACGTGCATCTGCCATATACTGTACTTTGTAGTAAGCATCTACTGCAAAATAGAAGGTCTATTGGCCGAACCCTCTGATTGAAGGTGAACGTCTGAAAAATAAAAATATTTGCAGATATGCATGATCTTATGGCAAGCTTCCCCCATAATAATCAAGCAGGGTCACGTGACATTGAAACCGGGGATATATTATTCATCGTTGAACTATAGAAAGCGCACAAAATCCCCTCAATGAATTCTGCTTTTCCTCTATAAGCGCAACTCAAAACCTCGCCTAAATGACATTCGATATCCCTCTTGAACTTTGGGCAAATGTCATTGCCCAACT
>JAKTVV010000081.1:0-48235 GCA_030581715.1 Petasospora mississippiensis | reverse complement strand
CTCTTCTTCTCCTTCTTCTACCTTTTCTTTTCCATCTTCTTCTCTCTCTTCTTCTTCGTATTTGTCATCCTCTTCTTTCTCTTCATCATCATCCTCTTTCTCCGTCTCTTCAAAACCCTCATCGTCCCAAACAGAGTCGTCCTCGTCGTCTGAAGCACTGTTGTCCACCAGCTCATCCACCAGCTCAACATCATCGACTTCCTCATCTCCAACAACCTCCTCCACCTCCTCATCATCATCAACACTGACGTCCTCATCATCATCATCCACCCAAGACACGACCTCTGTCGACCAGAACGGTATCACAGTCATCATCAACCACACTACTACCATCACACGTGCGGTCCCAGACACTACATCAACTGCCACAGACTCGTCACTTGCGACAGCATCGCCAACTCTCGCCAGTGTCTCGCCAAACTCATCACAATCACTCTCCAAGAAGAACAGAAACATCATCATCGGGTGTGTAGTTGGGCTTGGTGTCCCTCTCCTGGGAGCTCTGCTCGTGTTGTGCTACTACAAGTTCCGCAACAAAGGCAAATCGTTTATCAACAGCGAAGGTGAGCTCGTCTCGAAGAGACACGGTGCTGATGCTATGATAGAAGACAAGTACTTTGACGAGACCGTTGCTGAGAATGATGTTGATCGATTCAACGAGACCAGTGGCGACGATACTATGGTTCAGGGCAACTATAAGGTCTCTCCTAATAGTGCTACAAACTTCTGATGATTGTTGTGTCATCGAAGTATTGTGTTCTTCTTTGCATTTTTTGGTATATTCTCTTCGTGCTCTCCATTTCTCACCTCTAGTATCTCTCCTCCTGTCCGGGGGTTTGATCGTAGGTTCTGCTTCTTTAATACATTTTGTTTGCATTTGACGTGAAGGATTGTAGAGCGTAACTTCCATCATTGGGATTGAAGACCACATACAATAGTAAGATGAATGAAGGCGTCTGTGATTTCAAAAGGATCAATGTGAAACAATATCTGGAAAGGTGATGATGTTTGTGAATCGAGGATCAGTGTGAATACCTACATTTCGAATACCTATACTTATAACAGTCACCACAATAATAAAATCAGATCATATAGACAAATACGCTAAGACGAAGCCAATCAATGACTCGCCTGTCAATCAGAAGCATCCATCATGTTGAGAACAGCATCAATCTTGTCAAGCTTCTCATCCGGATAAGTAGGCGTATTTCCGCCCTCGTCCAAGGTCTTAAGAGGACCATGGTAGGTTTTGTGGGCAAACACAGCATACCATAACATGGCTAAGATCACAACACCACCCAAAACAACTATAGTATAGTTCATACTCTCCTTATCTGGGTGCTCAACAGAGGGCAAAAAGGTCATGATGATCACAAAAGTGGACCAAAAACAAGTAATCACACCGATTACTGGTGACCAGAAGTCACCAAGATAGAACAGACCTGGGACGAACTTGACCTCGCCATTAGTCCATGTTCTGTAGAGCTTCAGGGCAATTGGGGTCATCCAAGCGAAGTAGTTACCGCAGATAGCCAAAGTAAAGACGGCATTAGCAGCTGTTGATCCAATCAAGCACAAAAGACCAACAACAAGAGAAAGGGACCCGGAGAAGAAGATGGCCCTGATGGGAACATGAAGCTTTTTGTTGACCACTTTGATGAAAGATGAGAAAGGCAGTCCGTTATCTCTAGCAAAAGCCCATGCCTGACGGGAAGTAGCAGTGATGATGGATGCACCCATAAGCCACTGGCAAATACAGATCAGAACCATAAAGGCGATGGTCCACTTCTTACCAAGGGCGTCGTAGATCAACTGGGCCATTGGTTGACCAGAAGCAGTACCGATGATGGATCCCAAGTCTGGGTTGACACAGAACCCACAGACAATCAATATAATGAAACCAAAGAACCAAGTAGCACCAATTGAACCCAGAATACCTATTGGGACATTCTTTGTAGCATCGTGGGACTCCTCTGACATGTGGACGCAAGAGTCAAAGGCACCAATGGTCCAGATAGCAGGCATGAAGCCGTTGTAAATCCAGGCCCATCCGTCTGGGAGGTCAGTCAAGTTGACAAAGTTACCAAAGACAAACTCACCATTGTTCTTGTTCTTTGTACCAACGAGCATAACGATGATGAAGAAGATGACGAGGGACACGTTGGCGAACACAGACACAGATTGCAACTTGGCAATACCATAGGAAGCTACACATGCTGTGGCAATGTGGGAAACGATACAGGCAGCAAATACCCCGTAAATGACACCGTTGGTCATGTTAAAATCACCCTCTTTGGCAATGTACACGATGGACAGCAGCTCCTTAGCAAAGCCGTAGTCAATGGAGCAAACACCAGTCGCCAAAGAAAAGGTGTTGACGGTACCAACAAGAAAACTGAGGCAGACTCTGATCCTGTCTGGAGAGTAGTGGTAAGTCCAGTAGTACAAACCACCAGCAGTTGGGATAGCAGAAGCCAGTTCAGACATACAGAGACCTACAAGGAAGATGAAACCGGAAGCGATGAACCAGCCCCATAAAGCACCGTTGATGGAGTAGCAGTATCCCAAGACGGACGAAATGGAAGGAAGCACGGACATGATGGAGAAAGCAACACCAATCATGTTGAAGGGGCCAAATTGACGCTTCAGCTCACGTTTATAACCAGCCATAGCAAGGATCTCGTCGTCATTCAGATTTCGAGCCTTAGCTGCACGCGCATCAATGGTAACGTGTGAATGGACATCACGGATCTGGGATTTTGACAGATCCAAGTTGGAGTTGATGGCATTGGACGTGATGGACTTGAGCCCATTGGAGAGCCTACTGGAGAGTTCCGGTAATGACATATTCAACGGTGGGCACTTCTAGCCAAGTTGAATTGGAGAGACAGGAATGATACCGACGCTGGAGGCATGGGGAGGAAACTACCTTAAGTACCAGCTTGAAGACACTATGCAATTGGGGTCAAAATCAACAGAGAGACTGATAACGTCTATATCACACTTCTCATACCCCGAGGAACCTGCAGGAAGACGTAAAGCTGTGCGATGCCCACTCCGCAAGCGAGACGCCTTGTTGATTGGCCAGTTACATGACATGACCCAAATAGGAAGCTGCTACCCATTGATAAGAGGAGTTGTCATTTCGCAAGGCCCGAATGCGCTCTGAAAACGGACTATAAGGACAGGCTTATACTTCGTATATGCTAAGCGATGTGACAGGTCTTCATGCATCATCTATTGAGTATTTGGTCTCTTCGATATCGGCCTTTGTGGGGTACCCTCACCGTTTCTGCTTATATCTCGCTGGAAGTAACATGAAACAAATTGCTGACGTTCGAGGTCACCACTGTCTACGGTGTTAGCTGCTAATACTGGGGAGTAGAAATCTCCACCTGTAGTTCAAGTGATCTCTGTTGGCGAGGAGCGTTGAGATTGGAGGCTTTTTCACCTGATTGGTGCTCAGCAAGTGTGTTAGTGGAGATAGGGTATTGAGGAAACGCTTATTAAACCTGCCAGCAAGTTGTATCACTACAGATCAGATATTCCATGAGTACCAGCTCTTATATCGTCATAGAGATGAGACTGTGTGATAAGAGGACGGATTGGGAGCGGATATTTCTCGCCTTTTGCGGAAATCCGTGTCTGTATCGGCTCGACACCCCTGTTTAGGTAATTTCCCTATTAGGACAATATGCATAATGTTATTTCGCGCCTATAATGAAGCGCGTTATTTAGAGACGCGTTTAAACGTCTCCTGGTTTTGATCCGGATAGGTGAGGGGATAATGCCTTCTTTCCAGCCTTTCAAGAGCCTAGCCGAGCTCCCACACCCTTCATATGATGGGTACTACGCTACTTTTGTAGCCTTGCTCGCCACGACGAAGAAATGGGGCAGTAAGATTGAGCTGAAGATGTACGATGCGACGTCTAATCCGATATTCAAGGAGAGCTACAGCAACAATATCAGCTTTGATAAGAACGGCGCGTACATTCCCGAGGACATGTTCATGAAGATCAACTCGTTCATCGACGTTTTCAACGACTTCAGAGATGAGGTCAAGGCAGAGTATGGCTTCAGGATCAACGATGAGTTCTGTAATCATTTCCACCATGGACTCTTCGTCCAGGTCAGATGTCGTGTCAAGCTATACAATGGGAAGTTCGATCCAACACTCTCAAGGAGAGATGGCTCTTCTATAAAGCTGCTGAATGCTTCTGGAAACTTTGATCGTTTACCACAGCTGAAAAGGATTCTGCTGTCGATGCCAGTGGACTTCATCAAGTTCAACTTCAACGATTTCCAGCGGACAATACCATCTGATAAGCTCCGTGATGTTATTAATGAGATGGAAGGCTCATCCAACTCATCGAGCTACAGCCTTGCCCGTCCAGCTACGAAAGCCCCGATCCACCAATCCCCTTCATCGCAGAGCACGGATTCCTTCAACGTCAACGATGCATTTGAAGATTACAACGACACCTCTGTAAATGGTGAAGATGAAGCTGATATTTCAACACTTATGGATGAGAAACACCCTGCTAACTCACAGCCTCAGTCACAAGAAGTCTCACGAGTTGTCAAACGTTCCCCGAAACGTCCGCTTCCACCACAATCACGCACCGTGGAACCACCACAACATAAAAGACAGCATAAGCGAGCTCTTCCGGCCACATGCGGACTGGTGGTTCTTGACTCTGGAGAAACATCACGTCTTATCCGTGAGCTCAACACCACAGTCGACGACAACTTCACCGATACCTATTACACCAATGCTATCATCACGTCAATAGACCCACCAATATCGAAGCTGATAACGAAGTCTCCACAACAGACATTACAGCTCGGCTGGGTCACCATTAGATTCGAGGATATGTTCCCCAATGCTCCTATAGACGGTGATGCGGGGTTTTTACACGTCGTGTTAAAGAATAAGAGTGATATCTTGAACTTCTTCGGTTTGAAAGAGTTGGAGGGTTTGTATGTCCATCGAGACGTTATTCAAGAGCGTGTCAATGCTGTGGTCGATTCCTTGAAGCCCAATGTGTATCAGGTGAGAAGAATGAAGCACGAAGTGGCTGATGGAGTTTACTTTTTGAACTGGGGCGTTGATCAGCTGAGTTTGAGGATGTTGGAAGAGAAACTGTTACAATAAAAAGTTATTATGGGGCCATTGTTGAGAGGGCTCTAATGTATAAAAAGATGTTGTTGGATCTAATAATTCATGTGGTGATAAGAGATCTAATAATTTATATGGCCCTCAATAAGAGCTCTCTAATATACAACATAAACAAATACCTTAAACAAGCTTAACAAAAGAAGAAGCCTTTTTCCAACAGAGATGCCCTGGATGAATATGCATGCACCAAACAAATTGCAACAAAACAAAAACTTCAAATATAAACATGCAAGAATAAAACGAATCTGGACCCTTTAAATAGTTACGAGAAGTGAAGAACACGCCCCTGACTCAATCAGTTGGCTTAGCACCAATACCGTTGACGTTTCTGAACATTCTCACACCGTTGTCACCGTCAACGAACTGACAGGTTCTTGCAACCTTCCACAGAGACAACCACATGTTCTCGCCGTCGTAACGGTAGTGTTCGCCCATCACCTTCTTGATGGCATCTGTGGCCTCACGAGCGTTGTAGAATGGAATTCTGGAGACGTAATGGTGGAGAACGTGGGTCTCGATGATGTCATGGAAGATGTGCTGACCGACAAAGCCAAAGTTACGGTCAATGGTAGCAGCAGCACCCTTGGCAAAAGTCCACTCATCGTTGTCGTAATGTGGCATGGTTGGGTCTGTGTGCTGGAGGAAAGTGACAAAGACCAACCAGTGGTTGACCCAGAGGAATGGGATGAACCAGTTGATGAAAGCGGACCACACGCTGAAGTACTTGGCCCAGAGGTAAACGACTGTGAAGGTGGCGATCATGCCAATGTCGGACAAGACGATGAACCAGTAGTCCTTCTTGTCGAAGATTGGAGATGTTGGGTTGAAGTGGGAGCGGGCCAACCACCAGGTGTCCTTATGTGGCTGGCCTGTAGCGTTTGTGGTGAGGTAAAGATGCAAACCGCCAAGCTGCTGGAACACCAATGTCAGGAAAGTGGCGATTGGCGTCTCTTCGGTGACTTCGCTGATCTTGGAGCGGCCCTTCATCTCGACGTACTCCTCCTTGGTGTATGGCACAAACACCATGTCTCTAGTCAAATGACCAGTAGCTTTATGGTGTTTAGCATGGGAGAACTTCCAAGAGAAGTATGGAACGAGAAGGTAGGAGTGCAAAACCCAGCCGACAAAGTCGTTGACCCAGGTATAGTCAGAGAAGGCTCCGTGGCCACACTCGTGGGCCAAAATCCACAAACCAAAGCCAAACAAACCAAGAGTGTAGGAGTAAACAGACCACAATACGAATCTGACAGCCTGATTATCAACCAATGGGATGTATCTGTAACCAATGTTGCCGATAACGGTCATGGCCAGGATGTCTCTGGCGACATACGAGAGCGACTGAAGGAGTCTTCTCTCGTAGCAGTGCTTAGGGATAGCACTGAGGATGTCCTTGATGGTGTAATCTGGGACCCTGAACACGTTCCCATGGGCGTCAATAGCAGTTTTCTGCACTGGGGCCAACGTGGAGACGTTTTTGGAGATCTTGGTGGCTCTGAGCTCACCGTCAGAGACGTCTCTACCAGAAACAGATGTCTGGACGCTAGTCATTGTGGTGGTAGTTTGGCTGATTTACACGAGTATGGAGAAGCGTAAAATGCACAGATTTGAAAATTTTATAGAGACGCATGTGAAAGCCAACCCAACCCCAACACATTATAACATAACAACGTCAGCGCGACTTTCTCGCGCGTGATTGGCCAGCTCCGCCGGGCCACTGTGGCTGTGCTGTGAATTTACAAGAAAAGAAACAGACTGGACAGGCATTAGAAGCTATAAAAAAAGAAACCACCAGGGTTGGCACGGAGAAATCCCGGGAAACAGAACCGAGGCTCCAGTCGTTCCTGCAACTTTCTCGATCGAGGCGCTTGGCGGGACATGATTTTTTTTTTCTTTTCTTTCCCCTTTTGGGGTTTTCCGGTACGCGCACCACCGGAAGTATTTCGGAAATAAGCTCTCGGCCGAGAACCGTTTTTTTTTTGTTTTTGTTTCTAGTTTACTTTATAGCTGTGATTGTACTTATCAGCCTGCAGAGCTATCAGTAGTTTCCCGATTGGTGTAGATGGGCCTGTAACAGTTGTCTGACATAGGACTGTAGCCACAGGGCAAATACAGTCTGATCCCAGCAAAATGTCGGACAAGTGAGGGTGCATGAGGATCTATCAAGGATCCGCGTTGTCGGAGGTGTAATATGTAGTCTGAGATCTCCGTGAGCACATAAAAAAAGCCATACAACCAGTGTATTAGATGTTCTGCACAAAAGAAAGATTAAACGGTGTGTGTGTTCACACGTGGAAGAAGTGAAGGTGATAAAAAAAGCTCTAGTTCTCGTCCAGCCACATAACCAGGTCGGTTATCAGTTTTTGATAGACTCGTTCCCTCTCGATGAACAGATTGGACAGTCCATGGTCGTATTCCAGGAAGTACGCACTCTCGGCACCTGTGTTGTTGATGAACTCCTTTGTAGCCTCAGCATTGGCCAGAGCGTCCTCGCTTGAGCAGACAACAAGGACGTGCTTCATATCGAACTTTCTCGATTGCGACTTGTTTGTCAGATTTGCCGTTAGCGATAGCATGTTCTGTAGATGGAGGTTGGTGTAGAAGCTCTGTTTGTGGCGGATCTGCTTCTCCTTTAGATACGAGATCCAGTTCGGATCAGCAGTGTATAGCTCTGGATGGATCATGAGGTCAGATGTCCCTTTCGGTTTCATCTTGACTTTCAGTTTCAGGCCAACCCCGAACGACTTGGCCTTGAATACGTTTGTAGGCTGCACAAGTGGATTGATTGCGATGATAGTCTTCAGTCTGTATCTGTAAGAGCCATCGATTCCGTACAACAGAGCTTGGGCACCCGTGTAGTTACTTCCCATCATGTGGACGCCTGCGCCTGAATAGCCAGGCTGGGCATCTAGATCGTCAACACACATCCTGACGATTCTGTTGATCTCCTTACGCATCAGCTCCTCCTCCTCGAACTTCTCAAGCCAACTCGTGTAGTAGAAAGTCTCGTAGCCGCTCATGGCCAGCATATCAATGGTTCGGCGGTACATCACCATATCCTCGTAGGGGTTTCGCAGAATAATGACGCGGCCTTTGAGCTTCTGGTCCTCGTCTATGGGCTATTTGTGTGTTAGTTCTTGCACAGACGCCAGAAAAGACGTTAACTCACCCATATCTGCGCAGTATAGGTACCCTCCTCCTTCTTGAGGGAGATTACTCTGGGGGTCTTCTCAAAGGGGATGTATGGCGACGCCATTGGGATCGAGCCGTCGTTGTACGTGAAAAGCTCCATCTTCCCAGCAGAAACGGCAATTGCAGGGCAGACACGGAGACTTTATATCTCCACTTGATTGGTATGTCGCCAACAGGCCAGGCCCTTTTTGGCGCAGGTTCTGTTTCTGAAAGCCGCGCCTTTAACGCTTCCCAATTGGGCATCTCGCACAGTCTGCGGAGTTGTGCTTGCAGAGCGGACACGGATCTTCTCGTTTTAGTACAAGGGTTTTTCAGTGCCCTTTTGGGTATAAAGACGCTATTTCCACCGAATGTGCAGAAGGGTGCCTGAATAGCGGGTGGGGGATCCCGTGTACTAAAATAGGGGGGTCCCTGGCTTTCGGAGAAGCCATTGGTAACCAATATGGCTCTTAAATCAGCCAAACTCGTAAGCTGGATGCACATACACGAAACGCACCTTCTTCTAAACAGCCAATCACAGGCTGGCACACGCCCTAAAATCTCCGCAAAAAAACGGTTGCAGCAGCTTGCACAACGCCTCAGCACATACGCCGTAGACAAAATTGAGGGCCCACACGACCAGAGTACATTCTTAAGGCTCTGGGGAATGTTACCTCGAAAGGCACGTGCAGATCGCTCCCTGGGCGTAGATCAAGCGTTCCATAGTTTCTGTTTGGGCGCAGTGCGGTACAGAGAGCGGATTTCTATGCTTTAGCTGCGTCAACACATAAATGGCACCCGCCTACAAGAAAGAAAAAAAGGGTCCGTGGGTGGCTTTGCGGCCATATGCTGGCTTCTCCGGTGGAGAGAGCGTGTGTGTCCGTGATTTAAGACACATGTATGTTTTGTCGGTTTTGGCCCCTTTGGCCCTTAGTCTTGGGCAGCCTCCTGGGTATCAGACACTATGTGTGATAAAATACTGGTTTCTGACAATTGCACTGGCCACTAAACAGTGAGCTTTCTTGCTTGTTTGGTGGTAGCAGATATCCGTTCTTTCGTACGGACGCAAGAGATCTCACTGGAAGTGCCTGCATGAGGTACGCCCTCAGGCTTCCATATATGGATGTTCTAAGACATATAGTGCGAGCCTGTGTACATGGCAGATGGGCTCTTTGGCTTCCCTATAATCCCTTTAACGTAGTTGATACTGAAGAGCTGGTCACATTACGTCGTTGATGTGCCTGTTGGCATATACGACGTACCACACAGACCTATATGTACAGAGAACCTATATTTTCAACGTTATGGACCAGGATCCTATCATTTGCCTATATATTCAGAAAACCATAGTCGTAACACATTAAACGAATATTTATCAGATATATACAGATCAGCCTGTGGCCAAGTTGCCACCGATTATATCCTTCTTCTTCAGCATCTCAACATTCTCAACGTTGTGAACCAGGATCTTATCATTCTCCTGGTTCAGTTCGAAAACGAAGACACCAGCCAGCACTTTATTTACATGTTCCTCACCCAAATCGTCCAATAGATTGAATGTCTTCAACACTTTCCTCCACTCCCCATGGTGTTTCCCCTCGTGTCTCTTCAGTCCAACAGCATCAACCAAGTGGACACATCCATCTTCACAAGTACTCCATTTGACAATGATCTTGGTTGAGCCCTTAAGTAATCCGTACCCACTATCCCCATCCTCATCAATGATGACATTGTTGATGTGTAGTTTGACATCGCTACTGACGACGAACGAGGTGAAAATCAGTTGAACAGCCTTCAATGTAGTGATGTATGTACCAACGCCTTTGATCATTGGCACATTGGGTGTGATTGTCGGTGCAACCCGGAGAACAACGTCATCGTCCAGTTTGTCGGTATCGGGTACAACTTTCAGTGCTTCAGGGACAATGGCGTTCAGATATTCAACCATTGAGCCCAAATTCGCTTTACGGCGAGTTGATAAGGAGTCATTTGAGTGGAAAGAAGGGGAAGGTGTGGAGAACTGAAGCGTTGATGTTGGCAATCGTGGAGCCGGAACCGGAATTGGAGCTATGGGAACAGCGTGGATCTGTCGAAGGTGTGGTAGCGATCGAAGCAGTGTTCGTCTCATGCCTCAAGCCGCTTAGTTGGTGTTATCTCTAGTGGTATTTGCCTCAGTGGCGTGGGGGAAGCGTACAGAACGTAATGGTCAGATCTTACAACAAACGAGTTCGCGAACATAATGGTCAGATCTAGCACAACAAACGAGTTCGCGGTTTCGCGAATTCGCGAAAGCAAACCATCGCCCTTCCCATATCAAAATTTATGTGCCAATCAGACAAGGCCCGCCACCCGCCCAGACGCGTAACGATACCACCAATTCAGCTGTTATCTTCGTTATGGGAACTTGTCTTGCAGTCATCAAAGTCATCGGCACCACGTCTCTCGGTTTGTACGCCGGGACTGCGCTTACCGCGTCATGTGGGTCTGAGATCATGAAATACGTTCTTTTGAACACTTCACAAAGTGATGCTAACCGCTCGCACGGGTTGGTTAAGAAGCAGGTCACATGGTTGGGTGCGATCTTGACAGGTTTGGGTGTCTTGTCTAGTACGGCTTTCCAGTTGGCGTACACCGGTGCTCCAAGATCGATGAAGCACCCATACTTGATTTACGCCTCTTTGGTGTTCCCGCTTAGTTCCTTAGTGTATTATGGTGTTTCCGGCCAGGCTTTGCTGAAGTGGTTCAAACTTCCTGAGTTGATTGAGGGCCAGAAGGGCCAGACCCTGGAGAAGAAGAAGGTTGTGTCCGACTTGGATAACTCTGTGTATAAGGACCTTGGCGAAACAAGCGCAGATGAGAGCGCAACCGCTGAAGACGAGGAGATTGAAGCGGAGATTGAAGCCCACTTGTCTCAGCAGACCGGTGTGAGTGCCTTGGAGAAGTTGCACTTGAGTAACCTGATCGTCAGCGGGTTGAGTGTTGCCGGTTTCGTCATTGCCACAACGGGTGTTTATGGCGACTTCTGATTGGGCGCTTGACGCATATTTATTGCAGTGTTCTCGTCCTCCTTCTCTTCCCCTTTGGTATATATAGTATGACACGATGAAAACACAGAATACACATTCACATTGTAACCGCGTAGGCCAATCGCCATCTGTGAGTCATCAACGTCATTTCAGAACACAGAACAAACCGCCGGCCACAGCACCCTTCCAGCGGTCCGGGTTGGTGTATAGTACCAGCTCACCAAGCCACAGCCCACGCTGGACACAAACAGTCACAATCAGTCACAGTCAGTCACAGTCACATGTCTGTGAGTGTGTGGCTTATCAATGTGTCAGGCTTATCAGCTCTTTTCGCGGTGGCACCCGGGAGAACCCATCCGAGGCATTGGGCCCGTGTCGGCGGTCCTCCCGCTTTGGGATAGGCAGACGAGCCACACAAGTTTTCTCAGGGGAGAATAGAACACCACAATACAGAATTGAACCAATGGAGAGCTCCATAACGCTCTGGCATCTCCACACACCCGAACACCAACTGTGGCGGTCACGGCGCCGCGGGGATTCGCGAAAACCCGTTCGCGCACGCCCTGGAACTCTCTAGCAAAAAACCCGCTGTGGCCGTACCGCCCGATAAGGATCGATGATCACAGCCTGTCATCTGAGATCCGCAATATAAACCCGGCCCCGCCCACTCCTCTCCCATAAACACCCACAACCGCAACGCTTCCCGCCAGATACAGATCGCCAAAGCCCACCGTGTCATTTTCCTCCCCATTTGCATCCCCGTCATTCTTCACTCCTTCTACCGCCCGCTGATACGCTGAACCCCCACGCTCCCGCCACAGCCCGCCACCCATTTATCAGCCAATCGCCATGACTGCGGCCGTCTCCCAACAGGCCCGTCTCCCGCCAGCTCCACACACCAAGATCGACGAGTTCGGTGCGTATGAACAAGGCGTTCTGCTCCTGAACCGCTACCGCAAGCTTGCCGACATCCAGTCCGGCTCCTACGGGCGTGTTTCAGTCGCGTTGGACACAGTCACCAACTCCAAGGTGGCTGTGAAAACCATGAACAAGCGTGTCCAGGGAGTCTCTGCAGTCGCCAGACACGAGGTGAGCATATTGAAGAGACTGGGCAAGCACGAGAACATCTGCGCGTTATTGGACTGCTTCGAGACGTCGAGCCACTACTTCCTGGTGTTTGAGTACTGCGCCAACGGAGACCTTTACGACTATCTGCAACTCTCAGAGAACCACCTCAACCCATCCCGGAAGAACGGATCTCCATTCATGTTCAAGCAGTTTGTCAAGGACTTGATCTCAGCTGTCAACTATGCCCACTCCCGTGGTGTCTACCACCGTGATATCAAGCCGGAGAACATTTTGATTGACGCTTCCGGTACAGTGAAACTTACAGACTGGGGGCTCGCAACCATTGCCAGTAAATGTTTTGAACCATGCATCGGTACAGAGAAGTACATGGCACCAGAGACTTTCTTCCATCAATCCTCTAAGCCGAAGAACATCATCTCTTACGACACCGTCAAGGCTGATTATTGGTCCGTTGGTATCACCATGCTCTATGTGTTGTTTGGCAAATGTCCATTCAAACTGGCCAACATATCGGATAAGGATTTCAACCAGTTCATTAATACCCCAGGTTATCTCCTTGATAAGTATCCGACTTTGACATCTCATGGCCATGAGGCCATCATGCAAGTCCTTCAATTGAACCCATCCCACCGTTCTTTGGATGCTTGTATTGAGGTTTTGCATAGGGATTACACATTACCACTTACCACTGAACAGATTGTTGAGAATAATGAAGCTGCTGCCACTCAGTTTGCAGATGAGATCTTCACCTTTGACGAAGAAGATGAGAATGTTGATCAACTTGACTCAATGTTTGAGATTGACACTGCATTAGATTCTACACCAACAACTTATAGCTCTGTCAACATCACTTCATCCACACCAGATGACATCATGGCACCACCATCCTTGGTTGAATCTATGGCCGAATCTATCATGGGTAAATCATGGGCAGATCTTGATGATTGGGACGCTGATTCCTTCAACTTCTGTGTTCCAAAGTCTTTGAAAGATAAGAACACCCAGAAGCATGTGGATACAGGTGCTTTTGGAAGACCAATGATCGGTGGTGATCGTATTTGGTATTGATTTGGTTACGTTTATGATGATTTTTGTTTTACTAAGTTGCTTTTAAAGTTCAATGATTTATCTGTTTTGTTATTTGCATTATAAGTCTGAAAAGAAAAAAGATTGGTTGGATTGGTGAGGTGAGTTTTTCCGGGGAACGTATAAAGTGGATCACAACAACTACAGACATGTTAGATATGTCTGCTGTGAAAAGCGTTCTACTTTTTTGTTTCCCTATGCATATCATGTGTCATTGATTGATGACACTGTTTTAGATTTCTTCAGTTCTTTGTTGATTGATTATTTATTCATGGAGATGAGATTAGTCCAATAGACATCTTCTTATTCTCCCATTAATCTCGTTGTTTCGTAGTAGTAAAATCGCTTAATTTTCGATCATAATCCCACCGATTGCGCTCTTGCATTTTCATGAGGTACAGTTACCCGGCCTTGCTCCAATTTTCGAGCAAAAAAAGAAATCTTCCCCGCCAGGACTCGAACCTGGAATCTTCTGGTTTCAGAAGTAACTACTTAAATCGTAGCCAGACGCCGTGACCATTGGGCCACGAGGAACAGATTTCGAAAGTTGAATTGCTACTGTTTGTCTAGTCATAAAAGTTATAAAGTCACGTGAACTGCTCTTGAGCTGGAGCATTAATCATGAGAATAATTTGATGAATTTTTGAATTAAAAGGTTATCAGAAGGATTATTTACTATGCAGTCAGCTTCTGAAAAGGATATCACACTTCAAAAGTCGTTCCACGGTGGTTGGTGTTGTAAGCATTGCATGGCATCTCACGCCTACATGAATTATCACAGTTTGATCATTAAAAGCATTTATATTATATTATTAGATATCTCTATTATCCGTTAGCTAACCTCAATAGCAAATCATCATAAAGTCCCAACGAAGTACCATCCATCCAAGCATAAAATTTCAACATTGTCACGTTCATACATATCCACTTAACAAAAAATGTGTGAATTCATCACCCTCTCAATCTCCCACCAAATATGTTTCTCTTAGTAGCGGTCTCCGTTTTAACATCTTTAACATCTTTCAGATTTGGAGAACCTTCAATCGCTTCCAAGGTATTCAACTTCGAAGATGTCAATGAACTCAATCTGAAAGATGATGGGGAAAGAGGAATAGAACGTCTCGGCTTCGTCTGAGTAGAAGTTGTTGTTGGTGTCGCATTAATTACTGCTGGTGTTGTCGTTGTGATGTGAGTGTTCGAAATTTTGGTTGTGGTTGCCGATTTGATTCGGTGGATCTTGAGGTTCTGGTTCTTGTTGAGTGAGATCTTGATGTTATCAATCTTGGACTCCATGTCCTTGGTGTGTTCGATCATGGTGTGGAGTTGTCTCAGAGATGTTGATCTTGACATTGAAGAGGATCTTGACTCGGATCTCTTCACCGGCTGTGGTTGGTCCGGTGGTGGCATTTGCTTCTTCACTAGTTCGTCATACTTAGCACGGAGATCTTCGAGTTCATTCTTGGTGTTTTGGTGATTAAGTTGTTCTCTGAAAAGCTGATCACGGACATCACTCGCTTCGGATTCCAGAATGGCAATCTTCTCTTGTGCAAACATGTATTTCTCCTCCAGCTCTCTGTAGGAAACATTCAAATTCCGTTCACTCTGCTCAATGCTATCGTTCAAAATCTCAATATCAACCAATTTGGTATTTTTTTTCTCCAGCTCATCCTCCAGGGATTTGATTTTCCTTGCCAAATCCTCTCTAGCTCTTTGTGACTCCTTTTCCACTTCAAATCTGGAACGCTGAAGGTCTTTGATCTCTTTACTTAGCTGCTCGTTCCTACTCTTTAGCTCATCATTCCCTTCTTCTAGCTCCGCGAGCTCTTTTTCCAACTCCTTCTCCAACTCGTAGCTCGACTGCTGAAACTCGCTCAACTCGTTCTCGAGCTGCACTATGGCCTCAATAGCACTCTCATAGTCCTTATACTTGACCTGATACATCGGTGATGCAGGAGATTGTGGTGAATCCGGAGGAGTCTGCGCGAAACGCTCACGCAACGGGCTGAGATTGTTCAGCGGCCGTATTCTGTGAACTTCCGGTGTGTGTGTCTGTATGCTCATATTGTGTGCAAAATAACTCGGAGGATGAGCACTTGAGGTTATTAAACGGAGTGTTTTCTGTAGAAGTCATAGCGATCTTGCATTGTGAATGTTCGCGAACGAAATGAAAACAGAGGAAAAGAATGGTAAATACCCGCATTGGGTGATTACTATATTGGGGAAGCGGGATGGAGAAAGAACGGAAATACCCGAATTAGGCAATTACTGGATTGGGGAGAACACTGCATTAGGTGAAACGAGTTGTGGGGCTCATGGGAGGCTAATTACTAATTACGTCTAGATTGAATGGTGTACAGGTTGCTTCCCATTACCAATCACTGTTTCTCTGCCTAATAGCTTCTCTGTGGACCGTGTATCCTCGACTTTTTTCTGCATCATGCTACAAAGCAAACCATCGAGGTTCTCCTCTTGAGCAATTACAGGACATGTCTATCTTGAGCCCCGCAATCTTACTGAGAGGGGCAACAACGTACACACGCTAAAAAACCATAGGGTCCTGTACGTATCTGGAACAATGTTATCTCTTACATCTGTGTGATCTCTGTTGTAGGCCTCCGACGAAGGCCCCCGGACGAGAGCGTTTTACGAGGCTGTAGAAGTGCGAGGCCAAATGTCAGCCCATAAAGAAGGGCTAAAGGCGCAGATGCAGGTAAAATACATGCTATTTGTGGATGGAACACTACAGAACAAACCCATGCTCGCTGATTGGGTGAGAAGGCTGGTCATCCGGGTGTGGAGGTGCTTTCGCTTCTATGGAAATAGTCGGCCCCGCTAACAAGCGCGTGGGACACGGCCGTAAGCGATTGTTGGGTATATTCTTTGATGGGATGGCTTTCCGTGTCCGGTTTCCTATTCAAGCCCCACGTCGTGTCGTTTCAGTTGTTTGGAGACTGCAGGAATGTGAGCTTTTATTGTGAGTTTTTATTGTAATTATGGCGAGCTCTGAAGTGGATGTTCATTATTAAAATGAAGGGGCCAAGGTGACTAATTGCGGAACCGGGGATTCTGTTGGACTGCCAACAACAGGTACACTCAGATGGACAATTCGGTATCGGATGTATGGATTTGTACCGTATTATCGGGCTTATATTGCAACCAGTAATTTTAGCTCACAGAATCTGGAGGTGGGGCTGCCCCGCATGTTTCTGCTGCTGAACGGTACTATGTGCATTAAGAAATAGCACCAAATGAGAGTCATTCTAGGAGTATGTACAAACCGATCTCACCAAATTGTAAAGAATATTGACACTTGATTGGCCATTCCGCACCACACCAGATCTCAGAGTTGCCGTTTGTGCCATTTCTAGCTACTTCGTGGGGTATTCCCAGTAATGTCACGATGCGCGGTTTCCCCACAGTCATCTCTGCAGCCCCTCGCTCAAGTGCCCGCTCACCAACAAGCAACTATATAAGTGAGCCAATTGCTCATCGTGATGATTGGATGTGTGTGTACAATGTAGAGCACAGAAACAAAGCGCAAAAAATGTCCAACACTACAGAAGTTCCAGACCTCGAGAAACAAACCGGCTCCTCAGACCACCTCGACAACCAGACCCACTACGATGAGGCAGACAACGACCACGTTGTTTCCAAAGTGTACACTTCTGGTGAGAATGGCGAGTACGTCATGATTGGTCGTACCAAAGTTCTTCGTTCCGAGCTCATTGGAGCCTTTGGTGGTGATTTGGAGCCAGGTTTACACAGAGCACCTCCTCGTCGCTTCGCCAACCCTGCTCCGTTGGGATTGTCCGGTTTTGCCTTGACAACATTTGTGTTATCAATGTACAATGCCAGAGCTATGGGAATTACCACACCAAATGTGGTTGTCGGTCTCGCCATGTTCTATGGTGGTTTGGTTCAGTTACTTGCTGGTATGTGGGAGATTGCGTTGGATAACACTTTTGGTGGTACTGCTTTGTCGTCGTTTGGTGGTTTCTGGATGTCGTTCGCCGCCATTTATATCCCATGGTTCAACATTGCTGCCGCTTATGAAGACAAGTCTGAATTAAGCTATGCTGTCGGTTTCTTCCTACTAGGTTGGACTATCTTCACTTTTGGCTTGCTAATGTGTACAATGAAGTCCACCGTTGCCTTCTTTTCTCTCTTCTTCTTCTTGGAGTTGACTTTCTTGCTATTGTGTATCGGTGAGTTCAGTGGTAAAGTTGGTGTCTCCAGAGCTGGTGGTGTCTTTGGTGTTATAACGTCTTTCATCGCCTGGTACAACGCCTTCGCTGGTATGGCCACAAGGGAGAACTCCTACATCACTGCTAAGGCCATTCCGTTGCCAGGTTCCAAGAGATAATGAATTTCTGGTCCCATGTGGCTCAACGATCGCTTCCACACTCTGTTTACTGATATTTATGACCTAATATAGCACTTAATGACTTGAATAGGCTTAGATTGGGCCAATAGGCATTAGAAAATGAAGGTGTCAAAGTCCTGGTCCAATGGTTTCCAGGTTGTTAGCTCTGTTCTGTTCGAACCCCGCATTATAGGCTCAATAGAATATCGGGTTCTCCATAGAATACGCAGGAACTCTCAATAGGGTATGGAATTCTCAACCAAATGTGGATTAACTCTCACGCCAATAGAATATGGAATTCATAAGAGAACATGGAACTCTCAATGTAATAGAGCCATAACGACCAAGAAAGCCAAGCCCATACAACATGCGGAACAACTATTTTTCCATCACCATACGGGCTTTATTTGAGCTTTCATATATATAAGGGACCGTGATTCAGATATCTACGCTGTATCAGCTGAAGTGCTTTATCACGTGTTTGGCACTACAAAATCAGGCTTTTTTGCCCCGTTATAGTATGGCTCAAAGGCCGTAGCGCGTGAGGATTTCGTCAGGCGATGATCAGCGCTGGCTATTAAGAACACATATACCACAAATCTTGTTTGCTATCGGTACAGTTCGAAAGTGCACAGCTTGGTGGGCAGACCTTCGAAGCGGCCAATCAGAGGCGTAGAGCCGGCCGGCCCCAGCCTGTAGTAGGGAAAATCCATAAATTGGAAAAGTAATATTAGAAAAGCTTTGTCATCGATGACGTATAAAAAACTACCGGTACGCGCCACACCAGCGAAGTCCTGGTCCCAGTCTGACAGATGCGCTGAGGAGGCGCGGCAGAGGGAATTTTGAAAGAGAGCAGAAGGGAAAGAAAATTTGGGAAAAAAAGCCGCCCACACATCTCCCACACCCGGAGAAACAACTCAAAACAAGCCAGAAACATACAAATACAGCCCGCTTCTGCCAGACAAGCACATCTCTCGTGAATCCCTGCCCGTGATCTTTCCCCCTTTAGCCCACAGCTTATAGAGCGCCCTCTCCAGCGTGCGCGACAAAAACAAAACACAGCGTTTTTTCTCTCTCTCTTTCTCTTTTAAGCGGAGCTCCCGCCACTGGTGATCGTCCCTGGCGCTCCTCTTTGTACACTCCTTCTGTGTGCCTCTGTTACTTCCGTTTGTTCTGTTCGTTCTGTTTGTTTCTGCTTGTTTCTTACCGGCAGTGAAGCACCAAACAGCGTCCCATACCAAGACCGTGCCATAAATACAGTCGGGTTTCCATTCCTCTGTCAGCGTTCCCTCCCTCCTTGGCCCGCTTTCCCACTCATTTTCACCCCAAGCTTGCACTGAAGCCTCACACACATAACCCTCTACTTTGCATCTATCAACTCGCACCGACATGGGCTCTGAAATTGAGAAAAGACCGAGAAAGTCCACTCTTTCCAAGATCGGGAAGATGTTTGGTGTCTCCCACTCTATCCCAGAGGAGTCAAGTGCTTCTATAGGGTCTGCTTCCGGTCCTCACGACTCCACGTCGTCCCGTTCAAACTCCAACGGGTCCTCTCTGAACAGCTCAACCTCGTCGCTGAACCAACTCGTCGACTTTGACAAGCAGAAAAACACTACTCCTACAAAGACTTCCACCTCATCATCATCAAGACCATCCTCGAGACCTCCTTCAAGACCTCCTTCGAGAACGCCGAGTGTCAAGATGAAATCTCCGAACCAAATATCCACCGCACAAGGACTCACAGAAGGTATTTCCGCCCTCAAACTTCAGTCCAAGAAGTCCCCAAACATGAATGCATCAACAGATAAGCTCCTTTCTGTTCCAAGTAACGTACAACTCAGTCGATCCTCTTCAAGCGCCTCAACATATGCCACCAATCCAAACACCAACCCCATCTCTAATCCATCAACAACATCGGTCAAAGACCTGAAACACATTCCACGTTTTGCAATCTTTGAAGACGGAACTCACGAACATCATCTCAAGAACACCAAGCGTCAGGAAAAACTTTCAAACATGCTCAAAAATTTACTAGGTGCACAAAAACTTCGTGATGAAGCCGTCTCCGCCGTTCCTGAAATCCTGTCAAATAACCCACCAACGCTTTTCTCTGGTCTTGTCAATCAATTCTCCAATAACAGAGATGAAAACGTTCCATTCTCTGGGGCAACAAGGATTGCTGGTGTCGCTTACCCTACTCCACAGAATGGTGCCGGTTCCAATACTTCTACCGCTACACAAGTCAATGGTGATAAAAACCTGACGTTTGCCCAAAGGTATGGAAGATGTCAAGAAGTGGTTGGTAAAGGTACTTTTGGAGTTGTTCGTATCTCTCATAAGAAGGAGAACGATCGTGAGACGTTATACGCCGTTAAGGAGTTTAAGAGAAAGCCTGAAGAGAATGAACAGAAATATTCAAGAAGGTTGACCTCTGAATTCTGTATCTCAAGTTCTCTCAAACATGTCAACATCATTGAGACTCTTGATTTATTACAAGATGCTAGAGGTGACTACGTCGAAGTGATGGAGTTCTGTTCAGGTGGTGATTTGTATACACTTATCATCGCTGCTGGTAAGTTGGAGTACATGGAGGCTGATTGTTTCTTTAAGCAGTTGATCAGAGGTGTGGTGTACATGCATGATATGGGTGTTGCCCATAGAGATCTTAAACCAGAAAATTTGCTTTTAACAGAGACTGGTACTTTGAAAATTACAGATTTTGGTAATGGTGAATGCTTTAAGATGGCTTGGGAAGATGAAGTTCATTTAAGTGGTGGTATCTGTGGAAGTTCTCCATATATTGCCCCAGAAGAGTATAACACGAAGAGATTCGATCCAAGAAGTGTTGATATTTGGGCCTGTGGTGTAATCTATATGGCTATGAGAACTGGTCGTCAACTATGGCGAACCGCTACTTCAGAGGATGAGTTCTATGTGAAGTACTTGGAAGGAAGAAAATCCGCCAAAGGTTACGAACCAATTGAGATGTTGAAGAGGGCAAGATGTCGTAATGTGATCTACTCCATCTTAGACCCAATCCCATCAAGAAGAATCAACGGTAAACAGATTTTGAACAGTGAATGGGGAAGAGAAATCAACTGTTGTGTTGACGTTTGAAGCTCTTTACATTCTGGTTTTCTTATGCCACTCGACACACACAGGGTGCTGATATTCTATCTTATGTTCTGGGTTTCAGTACCTCAAGAAACGTTTTATGACCCCCTCAGGGTTTTGTCTTCTCGTTGTAGGCTTTGTACGTAGCTTTTCGTGCGTGCAACTCGGGCGCTGTGGCTGGAGGGTTCCAGATTTCATACTACCAACACATAGTAGTAGTCACCAAACACAGAACTGACCCAAGTTACCGACAACACATACTAACCAGCAGCATGCTTATCTAAGTGAGAAATAGGATTGAAGGAAACGTGAAGACATGAGGATCTACTACATTGGCTTCCGCGAGAACTCCGACGCCGGGAAGGCCGTGCAGCTCGCCTCAATTCACGATAATTTACTTGATCATTTTATTTATATTTTCAAAACTTCACAACACCCAATTGGTGCAAAGGGAAGCTTTGTATTCATGAATTATTCATGAAACATGTACGATACACAAAAGAAGCTGTGTTGCGCGTACCATATTTTTCTGGAACCCGCGGAGGCGCAGGCACAAACAAAACCACTTTGCTTCATTTGCCATATAACAGCTGGCCAAACAACAGCAAAAAAAACTACAGACGTCGACAATATGAGTTGGACCGGGTTCAAGAAAGCCGTTTCCAGAGCCGGAACACAGGTATGTCAAAAAAACGGGGAAAACTGCGTTGTTTACGCTCTGCTTTTCTGTTGTTGATGTTATGGAACCCTCGGAACACGAATTCCACACAGGCTTCAAGCAGCAGCAAAAGGCATGGAAAACTGTGCAAATACTAACAATCTAACCAGGCATTGGTCAAGAACACAGACCGTATGTCCGACAAGGACTACGATATCGAAGAGCGTCGTTACAAGACGTGAGTAACTGTTTTCAGCGAGAGGTTCGTGGAAGGGTTTACTAACATCACCGCCAGATTATCCAAGGCCGGTAAGGACTTGGAGAAGGAGGCCAAGGGGTACTTGGACTCTCTCAGAGCCATGACACAAGCACAGGTGCGTATTGCGGAGGTTATCTCGTCTCTCTACGATGACTCCAAGTCCATGGGTGGAAGTGCCACCGTTGGTAACTACTATCTCCAATGTGTGCAAGAGTTTGACCAGGAGACTGTCAAGCAGTTAGATGGTCCTTTCAGAGAGACTGTGTTGAATCCGATCACCACCTTCTGCCAGTACTTCAACGAAATTGACGAGGCTATCAAGAAGAGAGCACACAAGAAGGTTGATTACGAGGGTGCCAAGGCCAAGGTGCGCAGATTGGTGGACAAGCCAGCCAAGGATGCCTCCAAGCTCCCAAGAGCAGAGAAGGAGTTGCAATTGGCTAAGGAGGTGTTTGACCAATTGAACGACCAGTTGAAGGAGGAGCTCCCACAGTTGATCTCTCTCAGAGTGCCATACTTCGACCCATCGTTCGAGGCATTGGTCAAGATTCAGATGAGATTCTGCACAGAGGGCTACACCAGATTGGCTCAGATACAGAACTACTTGAACCAGGACGACAGAGACGCCTATTCCCAAGGTCTGTTGGACGACAGAATCGCTCAGCTTCTCGTGGAGATGGGCCAGCTACAGATTGCGTCCTTGGGCGTCAAGTGAGAACGGGAAAACTCCACCCACCAGTCTAATACGTGTGTACTACTAGGAGAGATATGAATTGATGCTGCTTTGTTGCTGTTTTTATGCCATTTGTCCAGAAGAACATCGTAGAGCATTTCCAGACACCCGGACACCGCGCGATACTGCAAACACCCGGACACCATGGAGAACTATGGAGGAAGAGGAGCTAACAAGGAGCCTTAGACGAAGAAGCTTGGCGGTGTCAGCGCCTAATTTATCCATCCCACGCCAATTGGCCAGATCCACGACACAGACGATGCTGGAGTTCTTCAAGTTCGTAGGCTCGCTTGTCTTCGTGGTGCTCAACTACCTCTACCGGGCACACATCTGCCGGCTCAGGCCTCTCTACGCTCAGCTCGGGCAGCGAATCATCAAGAACCAGGGCTTTTTTATCATTGTGCCTGTTTCCATCGCCTTTATCGTCTCTTACCCGTCTTTGTACGCCATCTACATCTCCGCGGACAGCATCGGGTGTTCTTACGTCACAGACATCCATGCTGCCGGTGTATCTCTCAACTCTGCCTCGTCGCCGTCCACGGAGACTCCCGGGTTGGAGCTCAAGCAGCTTTGGCTCGTACCGCCACACGCAAAAGCGCAAAACAACGGCTTCTTTGATGTTGGTCAGGGTGCCCTGGACAAGAGCTTTCTTGTGGATGTTTTTGAGCTCCAAAACTCGCTTCTGGAGGGGATACCGAAAGCCGGCTCGGACAATGTCTTTATCCACACTCCTCTCCAGTTCTGGGACAACGACATCACGAAACTCCAAGCGGATAAGTCCCCGCTCAAGACAATCAACAAGAGAGTGGCATCCTCCTCAAGTGGTCTTGGGATCTCGCACACAGGCCTCATTTCTGGCGCGTTGAAAGTAAACGGAGTCGTTAAGTCCGCAGACGCCATCAGAATCATGATGTTGTACATCCGGGACACTGATACAGTTGACTATGGTAAAGTATGGGACGACAACCTGGTAAGGCTGAAGAACAGCACTGCACCAGCCAAGTTCGCCATTGTGGAGGACGAGACGAGGCCAGAAACACAGAACTACGTCCTGAGACTCACGAGGATGAAGTGGTGTGACCACTTGATGTTGGGCATCTCCTACGCTTTGATGACGATCTACTTCCTCATCTCACTGTTCAACCTGTCGTCTGTGAAGTCCAAGATGGGTCTTTTGCTGGCTTTTGTAGTGGAAACGTTGCTGTCAGTCTTGTCTGCAGCCACGCTGACCACCTACTTCTTCAAAAATGCTGATTTCTTCGAGATCCCACTGCAGTTCCTGCCTTTCGTCGTGGTTGCTGTTGGCATTGAGAACATGTTCAGGCTGCTCACAACTGTGGCCAAGACTCCTGCTGAGAACTCCACTGCGTATAGAATTTGCAGATCTCTGGAAGATTGCGGAGTCACTTCCTCCCTGGTTGTGCTTGGCGATCTGGTGTTCTTGGCTATAATCTACCCGTACGTTGTTCCCAACTCACAGATGTTCTGCATCTTTGCTGCTTCTACGCTGATCATTGATCACCTCCTTCACATGACTTTCTTCGTCGCAGTGCTGAGTATTGATATCCACCGTTTGGAGCTGAACGATCTCCTCGATGGTGCTGTTCAGAAGCAGTCGAAGAAGTCGTGGGTCAAGGCATTCTATGGCTCAGACATCTCTTCTTTAGATGGTGACTTCACAGAAGATACAAGGCTCAAGAAGCTGCTTATCAATATGGACAAGATCAAGTTGCCATTCTCCACTACGGCTACCGGCTCCATTGTTGCCATGGTTTTCCTCGTTTTGGCGAACTTCAGATGGATGGGAAGTACGTTGGTCTTGCCATTTTGGACATCATCTCACTCTAACGTCACCAGAGGCTCATCTGTGACTGAAAGTGTGTTTGATAAGAGAATCTTCAGGGGTGAAATCTCCTCGTTGATGGATTCTGATCACCTCAAGTCGGTCTCTGAAGTTCTTGTCTCAGTGGATCGTCCACTGACTGCATTCCAAGGTTCCATCCCAAGTGAAATTCCAAGCAGTTTCCCACTCAACACATCCTACAGGTTTGACATTTACTACTTCTTTGAGTTCCTCACGCTCCTGATATTCATTCTTTCTCTCTCTCTTGTTGCCCTGAGGTACTTTACTGCTCAACTGAATGACGAGGACGAGGACAGGCCACTCAAAAAGATCATCGAGAAGGAGCATTCGTTCCAGTCCAAAGTTCTCAGTGGTGGTCACTTCTTGGATGTGATCAGAATAACAACTTCAAAGTCCCACTTCATTGTCTCCGTTGGTCTGGATCACAAGGTTCTGGTTTGGTCACCAATCTCGCAGCCAATGCCTCTGCCTACTTACCTCCCTATTGGATCTCACTTATGGCCAATCTCCAATGTTGTTCTCAGTGATCACGGAAATTACATTGCCCTTTTCTCCAAAACCGGTATGTTGCAGTGTTGGTCCAGAATTTCCATGTCCTGGATTTGGAGAATGAACGTTGATGAACTGAAGAGCACCGTGCCGTTGGAATCGTTCTTCCGTCACAAAACAGTTCCGGCCTTTCTGCAGAGGAAGAAGGCTTCAGAACTTCTACAAACTGCCTCCGCTCCTTCTAGACCAAGCTCAAGAAGGAACAGTATGAGATCCATTGCTTCTCCAACACTGAATGCCACTGTTTCGTTTGCTAACAACAGTGGGATTGTTGATGAGTTAGAAGAGCTCGTTATCGTATTAAGAAGTGGTGAAATCTTCACAATCTCTTGTCAGGATGGTTCATTGAAGAAAGAGATCTTATCCAAAAAGACATTGGTGTCCTGTGCTAAGCTGCTGTCTCCAAGAATTAACGACCGTCTGGTCTCATGTGATGAGAGTGGAGCTATGCTCGTGTCCACGGCAGTTAACAACAAGTGGAAGACAAGAACAATTGTGGTCCAGGAGAACAAGTTCAACATCACACCAAGAGCTGGTATGAGCCGTATTGAGGAAGAGGTTCCAACTCGTCAAGTTCAGCCAACTGACTTTGATAAGTCCACCATTGCCATAGTTCCATTTGTTGGTTTCATTGTAAGGACAACAGATGATTTGGCAGAGTTGATCGATGTTCAAACTGGTATCCTCATCAAAAGTTTCACAATTCGTCATTTCAAAAAGGGAAGCTTTAGAGTATTCCATGATCAACCAACACATTGTCGTTTCTGTGGTTCTGCATCGGTCGTATCATTTTCTGTCGTTTACACACTGGCTGAGATGAAGACTGTTGTCATTCATACCTTCACAGCTGATCATAAGGCCAAGACAAGTATCTGTCTCCGTGTTGAAAGAGATCCGAGAGAAATCAGATGTATTGGTTTCAATCAAGTGCTGGAGAATGTTTATGAACTTTCCCAGGTTGATGGATGGTGCATAACAGACAAGAATCAAATAATGGGTATCAAGCGTAAGTCTGAAGAACAGATTCAAGAGTCCATCACCAGGGCTAAGCATGCCACTCTGAAAAGACGTCATCAACCTGCACAAAGACACTTCACGGATGAATCTGCACCAAAGCTCTATAATTTGTGGGAAGGCTGGACCATGAGCGCCCACGGAAAGATTGAAACTTATGATATTCCAGATACTGGTAACGCTGATGGATTATTAGTGAACAGTGTTGGACAGATTGCAAGATTTGGTCACAAATCCATTGTTGTTGAATTTGGTAACATTATGAAAGTGCTATACTTGGGTAATGATGATTTGGTATATCAGGACGATGATCAACCTGCTAATGAAGAAATCAGTGGATTGTCGTTTGTAAACAAGAGAAGAAGAAACATGAAGAAGAACGAGAGGTCTGGTTCATCCTTGAACTTCAGTGAAGTTGATGGCATTCCGGGTATTTCGGAGCTCTCTTTGTAATATTTATGACTTAAGGTAATGAATGGGTAACAACTAGACAATCTTGTAAGGAGTTGTGGTGAAGAACACTTCAAGTCTAACGAACAACTGGAACTGATGAGTAGTCACGTGATTTTCATTATCATTACATTATCACGTGACTTGAATTTTTCTTACAAAATATACCGCAAAAACTTGTCTTTCGAAGAAGGGCGTGTGGCGTAGTTGGTAGCGCGCTCCCTTAGCATGGGAGAGGTCTTCGGTTCGACTCCGGACTCGTCCACTTTCTTTATTTTTTGCATTTTTTTTTCTATTATTCTAATTTTGCTCCTGTTTGAAGACCACCAATACAAGCGATTAAAACTGCTATAATAGAATTAATGCCTGTTTCACAGGCATGTCTATAACTAAAAAAACGATCCTGAATTATGACGTAGTGGCCCTCTCCGCGCTATGTAAGGGGAGTTTGAAATTTATCTCCGGCATAGCAACAACCTCCGAGTCCGTCCATCTCACCAAACCAGCCAATTCTACGTAAACAATGGTCGAACAGGCAAAGTACCATCCGTATACTCCAAAAAACCTTCCAACAGAGGAAGTTATCCCGTACAACGGAGCCAACTTCCACACCACGTTCTGGGTATGTTTACTAATCCCGAACTCTTTATTATTCAGTGGCTGTAACTAACATCCTAGCAAGGCCATCCCTGAAGGTGTGACCAAGAAAGGACGTGTTATCTTTGTCCATGGTTTCTCTGAACAGGAACAGCTTTACTACCAGTTTTTTGATGCTCTGTCGTACGCAGGATACGAGGTGTTCTTCTTCGATCAACGTGGTGCAGGCCATACAGACCCGGGTTCCACAAGAGGCCATACAAATGAGACATACGTGTTTGATGATTTGGACTTCTTTATGGAAAAGATGATCAATGAGATTGGGAAGGATACAAAGCTGTTTATGGGTGGTCACTCCATGGGCGGTGGTATTGCTCTAAACTATGGTATCCACGGCAAGCACAGAAATGTGTTGAGTGGTATTTTTGTCACTGGCCCTCTTGTGAAAGTTCATGTGAGTATTCATTGCCAACTTGGAAGGAGGATAAATGTATACTAACATTTCCAGCCAAAATCTTTGCCAAATCCGGTTGTTGTTACCCTTGGTAAAATCGCTGCTAAGATCTTACCGAACATGAAGCTCAATACGGCTTTGATTCTTGAGACTATTACACATGACGAGTCTTACCAAAAATTCATCGCCAATGACCCGCTGCAGTCTCCTCCAATCGGAACTCTCAGACAGATCCAGCATTTCCTTTCAAGGTGAGTAATCATTTATGAAGCCGCAGAGTATTAGTACTAACTAGCATTACAAAGAGGTGAGGATTTGCTGAACCCAGCCCACGCTAAGAAGTACACATCTGTGCCACTTCTGCTCGTTCATGGAACAGACGATAAGGTACGTTTAATACATTATAATTTTTCCCCCAGTGTGAATACTAACAATCTGGCAGATCAATGACCCTGAATCTTCAAAGAAGTTCTTCTCCCTAGCAACTGTCGAAGATAAGAAATTGGTAATGCTTGAGGGTTGTCGTCACTCCATCCACCTTGAGACCCCAGAATACTACGAGAAGCTCGTTCAAGAGGTCCTGGGGTTCCTCAACGGTCATTAAACTAACATCTCGGCTGTCTATTGTGTAGCAATAAGCTGCTTTGCGGCCCACTTCAAACAATAGGATACACCTACGAACTAGCCTCAACTCGCTGCATAACGCACTACACATCACTAACTGCTGTCTAAAGCAAACCTGTCGCATATTTCTAGACCCGGATGAGGCTGAGGATGGCCTTTAGCGCTTACGTAAGCACATGGAACTAGTTGTGAGGCTTTTTCTCCGTTCTTTGTTCCCCATACTTTGCTCTTTCGTAAGGAAAATCATATTGAGCATATAAATCACTATAAAGCGTGAAATCCACATTCTGAGTGGTCAGAGACCACCGATCCCTGCCGTTGTGCGCCTGGGCCCTTGCATTAGACCCCAGCCACATCAACCCCGTACATATTTCCACACCGCAGGGGCACATCTTGCTGCACAGGCCGCAGCCGTTGTACACCGATTTATATGTCAGATTTATGTGTCAAACTAATGTGTCAAACTTATGTGTCAACGGCCCATTGTCTACCCGCCGGAATACGGTGTGTGTTTACAACGGCGGCCCCTCACGCTGCGCTGATTGGCCGCACAATGTGTGGGGTGTCCGGGTGTTGGCACGCCATACACGATACCCCCTGGTCAGGGTTTATTATCTCAGCGGAGTCAGGGTTCCGGTCCCCATTTTGTGACTGCTTCTCTCCAGAGTCTTTGTCTCGTATTCAACACACACAATGAGCACCACGGGCCTGGAGTCCCTGCTTCCACCAGAAGCAGCGTCTGTGGCAGCTCCACGGAGAGCTCCTTCACCATTACAACGGGCACCCATTACTAAGCGGAAGACCCGCTCCAGAAAGGGCTGCTTCAGCTGCAAGAAGCTCAAGATCAAGTGCGACGAGCAGAGGCCTGCCTGTGAGTACTGTGTCCACACGAATAGGATATGTGTTTATCCTCCGCTGGCTGAGCCGGACGACGTGTCGGTTATAGATAAGGGGAAGAAGAAGGGCACTGGGTCCAGATCCTCGAGTGCCACATCAGATTCGACATCAACGGCTTCAACATCTTCAGCTTCAGCATCATTAGCTTCAACTGGTGAAGAAAGCGAGTACTACGGCCAGAGGATCATCGCGGACCTCCAACTCGTCAACGACGTGTCCAACACGTACGTCCGCAACCTCAACTCCATGCAATCGCAAATGCGAATCACCCGGTTCCAGCAGAAGCTGTTGAAGTTCTACCTCGATTTCGGAGGTGCTTTCTTCACGGGTAACAAGAACCAGGAGTCCAAGCGATTCTTCGAGTTTGAGGTTCCCCGGCTCTGGGCACATTCCCCGCTGGTGAAGAGCTCGATCTACGCCATCTCCACGATGTATCTGTGGAGGTTCTACAAGCTCAACCACATCAGCAACGTGTATCTCTCTGGTGACGATTACCTCATTGTTCATACCAACAACGACCCATCGGAACAGTCCCTCTTCGAGATCACAGACCAATACATCCAGCAGACTTTCTCCTTGTTGCGGGACGGTCTGCTCCACGTCAACCTCTACAACACGCTCGAAGACGTTGGGTCGGTCATCACCGCTAACGTCTTCCTCTTCACAGTGATCTCAGTTCACCCTATCTCGAAATCACTGTTGGAGAAGTTTGAAGGTACCTCCAACTACCTTGCAGACATCGTCCAGGTCTCCTCCGGCATCTTCAACGTTGCCCATACTCGTTCAGATCTCATCAACGGCTCAATCTTTGAGGCTCTGCTGTACCGTGATGAGCTCATGATCAAACCACCAAGAGACTCACCGACACTATTCCCGTTCGTTCGGCATCTGAGGGAGTATCTCATTGACACCATCCCGCAAAAGGACTACTTGTTCAGAGTTTACTCAAAAGCTGTTGACGAGATTGAATCATGCTGTTTCCGTGCTGTCAAGTTTGGCTACGTTCTGCCAATACTGAGAGGTGTGATGGCAATCTCCGGTGATGCAGACTTTGTCAATCTGCTGAGAATCAAAGACTACGTTGCCTTGAAGATCACTTACTATCTCTGTTGTGTCATCTCCATTTGCGGTATTAAGATGTTCATGGAAGCGTCACTATGGGACTCATTTGTCGAAGAATTCAAGGGCATTGTCGAAACAACATTCGGTGGGTTCGAAGACCAATTCGACCTGGTCATGTATAAGCACGTCCATGACCGTATCGCTGACAATTACAAGAGAAGAGGTAAGCCTTTCCTAGATGCTGAACAAGTGAAGCTGATCGGCTCGGGCAAGCCACTGGATAGCAAGATTGTGCTGGCACACTCGGTTAAGTTCTAGAGAAGACTCATATGCTGTGGTTTATAGATTGGATCATTATACAGGGTTACAAATTGTGTAACGTAAGAGGCCTGAGTTGGTCAGTTGATTACTGTGGACCTCACGTCGATTACGTAATCAGATTTCGTGCGCAATGCAAAAAAATAAAGCGAAACAGAGCACTCATGCTGGGGGTCGAACCCAGAATCTTCTGATTAGAAGTCAGACGCGTTGCCATTACGCCACACGAGCTCGGTTTGTTGAACGGTGATTCTCTCTGTTTGCCCAGTGGAGTGGAACAAGTATTCACGTGCTTTAACCATCAAAGTCACGTGACTTGTTTATACCGCGAAACTATCACCAGTGTTTACCTCCTTGCCAACACCATAGCACAATCAACAATACTCACAACACACCGCAAAGTTCTCAACAGCATGAAAGTGAGCATCAAGTCATGGAAAGGCGTTGCAACGTGGTCTTGGGACGTCCCCAAGGAAGAGGTGTGCGGTATCTGTCGTGTGTCGTTTGATGGAACTTGTCCGACCTGTAAGTATCCAGGTGATGAGTGTCCTCTAGTTGTTGGTGAGTGTACACATAGGTTCCACATGCATTGCATAGTGAAATGGTTGGATGTGGATACCTCTAAGAACCTGTGTCCGATGTGCAGAAGAAGATTCAAGGCTACGGGAGCTGACGATTCAAGTGCTAATCTTGGAGGAAGCGTAGTCCAAGGTGGGACGGCTTTAACGGACATGACTGGGTTCTCAATATAATCCAGGATGATACTTTTGCATGAACTGGTGATTATTCAGATGATATCACTGTTCCCAAAACTGCAGGCCTGCTTTGGCCCATTTTGCTCACGACTCTTACGACCACCACTCTAGTTGCTTATACAGATCTCTTAATACTTGCATATATATTATCCTTGTAAGACAGAATCCTCTCAGCGATGGTTTCTGACCTTTGGAAGGTACGGTTCCTCCAGGTACTTGATGTCTTCTTCGCTCAGCTTCAAGTTTGCACCGACAACCAGCTCCTCCAATCTCTTGATGGAGCTGATACCCACAATCGGGTTCGTGCCCTTGGCGATTGTCCAAGCTGTAGCAACAGCAGCCATTGGGACACCAAGCTTCTTCGCAACCTCCTCGACTCTGTTGATGATTGCGGCATCGGTAGCCTGGGATTTGTCCTTAGCAGAGATGACTGGTTTGCGGATGGCATTCTTCTGTCTGGAAGTCAACTGGGACTCGTCAATCTCATCTGGAACGGGTCTGGCCAGCATACCAGCGTGCAATGGAGACCAAGGAGTCAGACCAACGCCGGTCTGCTTACAGTAGTAGTTCATCTCAGGCTCATCTTCTCTGTAGAGTAAGTTGTACATACTCTGCATGGAAATGAACTTGTGCCATCCGTTCTTCTCAGCAATGTGCTGGAGTTCAACGAACTCAACAACTCTCATTGTGGAGGCACCGATGTATCTTGTGTAACCCTTTTCGACAACATCGTTCAGGGCTCTCATGGTCTCCTCGATTGGAGTGTCATAGTCGAATCTGTGGATCTGGTACACGTCCATGTAGGTACCCAATCTCTTGATCGAGCCCTCAGCAGCATCCAGGATGTGCTTTCTGGACAGGCCCTGGGAGTTGATGAAGTCCACCTTCTCTTGGTCGTTGAAACCGGCAAGCTGTTTCTTGAACAGATCCTTAACGTCCTCGTCAACCGGGTTGAACACCTTGGACATAATGACGATCTTGTCCCTCTTGATGTTGAACTTCTTGATCCACTTTCCAAGCAAGATCTCACTCACACCGTTGGAGTACATATCAGCAGTGTCAAATGTTCTAACACCCAACTCATAGGCTCTGTTGAGGATAGCAAACACCTCGTCCTCGTCCTCCACAACCCACTCTTGCCATTCTTTGGTTCCAAAGGACATACATCCGAGGATCACGTTAGAAACCTTGAGTCCAGAAGATCCGAGTCTGTTCCAAGGGACAAGCTTTTCTGACATTGTTACTCAATTGACTCTGAAGAAAGAAAAGTGGTTGGTTAAGGGTCGCACTGGATTGTTTTCCCCTTTTTATAAGCCTTGCGCCATGCTTCGTCAGCGGAGATAACGGATGACAGCAAATCGCTGATTAATATAGTTTGCTTGTAGGGCAGTTCATTATATACACCATTTGAACACAGAAGATATAAGGAGGTTTCTGAATATTGTATCTTAATTATTCCCTTTTTCCTTCCCGTGCCCCACATAACTTTGGCCAGGCGATACTTGGCACGGGGCTGTAAGCGGAAGTGTGGCGCTAGTACACACCCGGACACTACGTAGCTCACCCGGACACCACTGTTCTCACCCGGACACCATACTATATGAGATCAGGTTAACTAAGAGGGTTCTCGGGGTGCTATAGATTTTATTTGTAGCTCAAAAAATTCACAATATGCAACTTATGATTTTTGGTGTTGTTAAAACTCCGAAATTTGCAGGTCCATCTTATTATTTTTTATTGAATATATGTTAAGCTTCATTTGGAATTATGTAAAACTTTTCTTCACTCCATTTTCGGACAAGATCGAAATATATATCATTAATATTAATAGTAATAATAATAAAGATAATAATCATAAAGATAATAATCATAATATTCAACTAATATGAAATACTAAGATGCTTGAATGAAATCCAATCACAGATAAAGGGTAATGTATCCCATCCAGTTAATCTGAAGGTCGATGAGTATCAGGTAACTATTAGTTGAATTTTGTATATGTATCAGCAATTGGTCGTTAAAATTCATTATTCTCTATGTACAAGTCATGACGAACCCAGCACTTAATTCCTCTAATAGCTGTATTCATCGTTCATAATCTCTTGAAGTCTATCCGAAGTAACCTGCTGCATTCCTCTAAACTCCATATGGAAGGTTGCTCTTCCTTGAGTCAAGGCTCTCAACTTTGGCAAGTAACCAATCATCTCTTTCAAAGGAACCACAGCATTGATGGATTGATTTCCGTTGAAGTTGTCTCTCATCTTCAAGAATTCTAAAGTTGGGTCGTATGGTAGGTACTGGTTCTCACTGATATCTCTGTATTGGATCAAGTCTTCACCTGTAGCATCTTCATCAATGGAACTAATAACACCCTTACGAGCAGATGTCAAATCTTGGATGACAGATCCCATATCCTCAGGAGACACATCGACGGTAACGTTCATGACTGGCTCCATGACATTGAAAGCGGACTCATCCGATAAAATCTCCAAGAATGCCTGGCGAGCAAGTGGGATCAATTGAGTAGCGTTCGTAAAATCATCTGGAATCTCCACAGATTCGACCCCAATCAAGACAGAATTCAATGGGAACTTCATGACTGGACCACGTTGAATACTAGATATTGTTCCTGAGATCAAAGCATTAACCATGGTCTGATAAGGAAGGACTTTCTCCCAAGACTTTGGTTCATAATCAATCATGAAGAAATTGTTGTCACTCAAATCAACATATGTCTTTCTCTTTGGTAAATCCCTTGGATTAGTCGGATTAACATCTATCGAAACAGTGAGTTTGACAGTCCCATCAGCTGATTCCTTGGTGACAACCTTTTTTCTCAAAATGGTCTCCTTGTAAGAGACCATAATTTTACCAAGCTCAATCTTTGCCTTCAAATCTTTTAAACGATCACGAGCAATCTCCAGATGGAGTTCTCCCATTCCCGAAAGCAAAGTTTGTCCTGACTCTTCATCAATAGTGACTTTCAAGGAAGGATCTTCTCTCAACAATGTTGACAAAGCCTCATCCATACCTCTCTTGTCACCAGATGTCTTTGGTTCTAATGAGATACTAAAGACTGGAGGGGGAACCACGATAGGATTCGCAACGACACTCAGATCTTTGTTAGAGAGCTTCTTCTTCTGAGTGTTGAATAAGATGGTATCACCAGTCTTTAGCTTATCGGTAACAATGACACCAATATTACCTTCCCGGATCTCAGGAACTTCTTCAGGGACATTTGCATGCATCACGAGCAGCTTTCCTATTCTTACCTGCTCACCATTCACATAGATTGTTGAGTTAGATTGCAACTTACCAGAATACACACGGACAAACACCATGACACCTCTGATTGGGTCTGTGATGACCTTGAAAGCTAATGCCACCGAAAGTTTGTCATTGTCGTTAATCACGAAGCTATCGCCTTTCTGCTTCACTGGACAGTTAACTTCTGGAACACGCTCCAAAGGAGACGGGAGGTAATAATTGACAGCATCCATCAAAGGCTGAACACCGATATTCTTGAAAGAGGCACCACAAAACACAGGAACGGCAAAGTTCTCTAAAGTCGATTTTCTGATCGCTTTACGGATGAGATCAGCTGGAACTTCCATGTAGTCTTCAGTCTCAAGGAAGGAATCAACAACACCCTCGTCAATCTCACCCAGTGTCTCAATAAGAGACTCTCTGCAACGTCTGACCTCCTCCAATGTTTCGCCTTCAAGCTCTTTCACGCTGATTTTATCACCCTCACCCCATTCGAGCAGTTTCTTGTCAACAATATCCAGGACACCAGCAAACTTGCGGTCTCTGTTGGGGAGCTCATGGAAGTATGGCACGTTGCAGAGCAGCACTCTTGTTCCCAGCTTGGAGATGATCTCCTTCACCGTTCTGCTGAAGCCTGCTCCCTCTCTATCCATCTTGTTCACGTAGAACAGCTTTGGGATCGACTTGCTCTGCTTCCACACCTTCTCAGTCTGTGCCTCAACCCCAGCAACGGCATCGAGGATCGTGACTGCTCCATCAAGCACTTTCAAAGATCTGATTACTTCAAAACTGAAGTCGGCGTGGCCTGGAGTATCGATGAGGTTGATTCTGTGCTTATTCCAGGGCACGGTAATGGCGGCGGACTGGATTGTAATTCCACGGGCCCGCTCTTGCGGGAGATAATCGGTGACGGTATCTCCCTGATCAACATTGCCGATTCTGTTCGTGATACCAGCGTAGAAGAGAATGCGCTCTGTTGTGGTGGTCTTTCCGGCGTCGATGTGGGCGATGATGCCGATGTTACGGATCTTAGTGGGCGCGGCAGCGGGAGGTGCCAGGGCGGTTCGAGCCGTTGAGAAGCTGCGAGCCAGCTGTTTCCAGGACATCTGCTAGAGTCTTGATAGCAGCTATTTTGAGCGAGTAGCGGGCTCCTCTATTTGCTTCCCTTTGTTGGTGATGAAGATGGGCGTGCGCGAACATTTTTCCACCGCCCAAACAAAAGTCGGTGATGGGTCATCACCTTCACAAATCTCAGCGGCTAGCGCCAAATACGCAGAAAAACGGACAACAATGGCAGACTTTGACATCAAGAAGACGTATCTGCAGTTCCTGGAGGAAGACGCCGAGATGACAATGCCGATCGCGGCCATCGAGTCCCTCGTCACACTTCTTAGAGTCAAACAACCCTCCACCTCCACTGAGCTCATCAAGCTGCTCCAGGACGCCACCCAGACACTCAAGGAGTCCATTCCAAACGCCATCTCGCTCAGTGCGGGATGCGATCTCTTTATGCGTTTTGTCCTGCGAAACACACATCTCTACCACGATTACGAGTCGTGCCGTCGCCACCTGGTTGAGAATGGCCAGCTCTTCCTCGAGCGTTCCAAGGCATCAAGAGACAAGATCGCCGAGATTGGTTCAAAATTCATCACAGATGACGACACAGTGCTGGTGCACTCTTTCTCCAGAGCAGTGGGGACGCTGCTCAGCCACGCTGCTGACAAGAAGATCAGATTTAGAGTTGTGGTCACAGAGGCCAGACCAACCTTCCAAGGACAACAGATGGCCAAGCTGCTGAGAGAGAAAGGCGTCCCAGTATCACTCATCGTTGACTCGGCTGTCGGGTACGTGATACACAAGGTGGACAAGGTGCTCGTCGGTGCTGAAGGTGTTGCTGAGAGTGGTGGTATCATCAACCACGTCGGTACATATCAAATCGGTGTTCTAGCCAAGGCCGCCAACAAGCCTTTGTATGTGGTGTCTGAGTCGCACAAGTTCGTCAGAATGTTCCCATTGGCACCAGACGACATACCAACCGACGAGGACCCACTGCACAACTTCTCCACGAAGGATGAGGTCTCCGTCGTCACCTCTCCACGTCTCGACTTCACTCCTCACGAGTTCATCACGGCTCTCATCACAGACCTGGGCGTGCTCACGCCTTCTGCAGTCTCTGAAGAGCTCATCAAGATGTGGTACGACTAATTGGACGGTATATACTTACAGAACAAAGCATGCCTCTGCCGACTGTGTGTGGGGACCCAGGAATCAAAAGCTTTGTTGCCTGAGAGAAGAGGCTAGTTATCTTTGTTACGTTTGTTACGAGGGATATTTGTCTTTTTACTCCGTTTATTCACTCAATGAACGTCAATTAAGGAAGCTAACCAGCTAAACATATCTCCTTTCTAATTAATTTCTAGTCCCAATTCGATGTAGTCCAGGGACTCGCCAGATGTTGCGCGAACCGCTTTTTTTCGCCTGGCCCTCTCTCAAAAAATTTAGGCATCGGACTACCAGTAAACACACCGATAGTCCCAGTATTCGGCGAATAATCACCATTAAACCCCCACACAGATCCTCCAACCCACACAGATATACACCAAAATGAGTAAACTGTTTGTGAGCGACGACGAGGACGAGATCATGGACGCCTCCCCAAATTTCGAAACAAACGAAGAGCTCGATGATCCTGTCATGACTGAAATCCCGCTCATAATGAAGTCTAAACCGGACTCCAAATACCTCTCAGTACTGCAATACCCAGGCCGCCCCCCACACAGACAATTTGCGGGTGACAAGCGTGTGCTGGAGGCCCGTATCAAGCCAACAACAGAGCTGATAGAGGTGGATGTGCCAATCGAGACATCACATTTCTTCGATGAGGAGAAGAGCGCAAGATGGGGAGGCGTCAACAAACAGACACTGAGCGGAGTTCTGACAAGCCTGGACGGGTACTATGCTGCCCGTGTGAAAGACGGCGAGCTGATTCTCGTCCCAGTCGATGCTGTCGCTCAGCTAAGACCAAGTCTCTCATACATCGACAGGGAGGCCGCTGTGCGCAAGGAGATGAATAAACTGGACCAACCACAGAATACAACCGTCCAGGTTGTCCAGATGACCGTCAAGGGAACTAACGACACCGCTCCAAGACTGGGCGGTGCCCTTATGGCCAGAAAGAAAGTGGAGGAACAGGAGTACAAGGTTCTACCATGGACAGAAGCCACACAGGAAGACTCAGCGGCTCTGAGAGAGGAGCTGTTGAGCGTGACCAACAAGGATGCTCTCCTGTCTTCGACCACAGAAGAAGAATACCTCAATCTGCTGGTCAAGGACACGATTGTTGAGCAGGCGTAATGATGACGAACCAGGGGATGTATACGAATAAGAATCTAATTTGCAATGAGCCAAATGTAGAATACCGCCATAAAGAGGTTGTGCGTATCAACTTCTACAATTATCTGTCGTAAACAATCATTTCATTGACACCAGAAACTCAACTCAACACAGCGTCTAGCTGGTCCAGTCTTTCAAATTCATCTTGTTGAGCCACTCTTCTGAGAACCTCTTTTCTAGAACTCTCCAACAGCTCACCGGCTATGAGCATCTCGTCCAGGATGTGGTAGGCCTTCTGGAAATTGAAGATGATATCTAACTCACAGACATTACCATATGCCTTGTCCATCTGCTCAACGTATCTGTGGATGATCTCCAACGTCAGGAGCTCGTTCTCATCGTTGTCAATACCGGCTATGAAGAACAGAGAGGCGTATCTTCTGTAAACGATCTTGGAATCTTTGTACTCGGAAACATTACACATCTTGGCCCGACGTGCCAGCACAAGAGCTGTGAGCTCTCTGGTGATCTTGGCCTTGTCTTTCTGCGACAATGGCACGTACCATTTTGAAAGTCTGACCTTTCCCTGTCGGGAGAGAAGAATAAGGTACTTTATTGACATTGTGTGGAGATTTACAGCACTCTTGGTATGCACTTTACTTGTACGGTTCGTGTCAACTTGGAAAACAGCTATAATTCGGTGTTTCGCGGCAAAGTCACGTGATTCTAGGCGTTAAATCACGTTCCTCGGTACTCTACTCCACTGGGCAAACAGAGAGAATTACCGTTCAACAAACCGAGCTCGTGTGGCGTAATGGCAACGCGTCTGACTTCTAATCAGAAGATTCTGGGTTCGACCCCCAGCATGAGTGCTCTGTTTCGCTTTATTTTTTTGCATTGCGCACGAAATCTGATTACGTAATCTATACGCTGTTCGCGGAAAGCCCATTTCGCTGCCAATATCGTCTCTAGTAAGCCCATTATCTCTCCTTATTTGGCTCTACCACACGCAATGGCCTCGAAAAAGAAGTCAAGCAAGAACCCGTCGATGCTGTTCTACGGCTCGGCGATCTACGACTTCCTTTCGCCCTTCAAAAGGGCCCAGAACCAGTGGGCCGCCCGGTACATCGTCATCATCTTCGCCATCATCGTGAGATCTGCGATCGGGTTTGGCTCCTACTCTGGGCAGAATACGCCGCCAATGTTCGGAGATTTTGAGGCCCAGAGGCACTGGCTGGAGATAACACAGCACCTCCCTATCAGCCAGTGGTACTGGTACGATTTGCAGTACTGGGGGCTGGATTACCCTCCGTTGACGGCTTATCATTCGTGGTTCCTGGGCAAGATGGGAAGCCTTGTGAACGCGTCCTGGTTTGCGCTGGACTCCAGCAGGGGAAACGAGGATCCAACATTGAAGTCGTTTATGAGGTGCACTGTCATCGTTAGTGAGCTTCTTATTTACGTTCCTGCGGTCTTCAAGTTTGCGAGATGGAGTGGAAAGATGCTCAAGCAGTCTCCTATTGACCAGACCATTATTGCGTCCTCCATCCTTTTCCAGCCAGCGTTAATGATCATTGACCACGGACACTTCCAGTACAACTCCGTCATGCTGGGCCTGACACTGCTGGCTGTTGTGCAGCTTCTCTACGACAATTATCTGCTTGCGTGCATATGTTTTGTTCTGTCCCTTGGCTTCAAGCAGATGGCGCTTTACTACTCGCCAATCTTCTTCTTCTATCTGCTGGGCCGTTGCATCGACTTCTCCTCTCCGGGTGTGGCTTTTATCAACAGATTCCGCCTCTTCCGTCTCGGTTTCATTGCAGTGTCCACAATGCTCACGTTTGTGGCTCTGTTTGGCCCTCTTGTTGTGTTTGGAGGTGTCGCCAATCTCGCCCAATCTATCCATAGAATCTTCCCATTTGCCCGTGGTATCTTCGAAGACAAAGTTGCCAACTTCTGGTGCTTCTCCAACATCTTCATCAAGTACCGCAACATCTTCTCCCAACAACAGCTCCAGCTTTTCTCCCTCATCCTCACCGCACTAGGATTCCTCCCTGCTTGTGTGTACATCCTCTTCAAGCCACGCAAGTTTCTCCTCCCATGGACACTTGCAGCTTGCTCTATGTCTTTCTTTCTATTCTCGTTCCAGGTCCACGAGAAGACCATCCTGGTCCCATTACTACCGATCTCCCTCCTCTACTCCACAAACAACACTGATGAGATGGCCATGGTTTCTTGGATCATCAACGCTGGTATGTTTTCCATGTGGCCGCTTTTGAAGAGAGACGGCCTCATCCTCCAGTACTTCTCAATATTCCTCTTGTCAAACTGGCTCATCGGTAACCTCTCTTTCATTACCCCAACGTTCTTGCCAAACGCCCTGACTCCTGGTCCTTCCATTTCCTTGATTGAGACCCAGAGACAGAAGAGAAAAGGTCTCCCTTCAAGCTGGTTCTGGATTGCTGTCATTCTGCTATCTTACACTGCCATGGTGGCAATCCATGCTGCCGACTTCTTCGTGCCCCCACCTGCTAGATATCCAGACCTATGGGTTCTTGCAAATGTTTCAGTGTCCTTCGGTTGCTTCGCACTGTTCTGGCTCTGGATCTACTACAAGATCTTCACTCTTCCAGATATGGGCTACTGAAAATGACTCCATTCTTATGATAACTTGTAATAAACTAATTAGGATGTATCGTGCTAGAACAGTTGGGGAAAACAATACCGTCTTTGAGCTTACGATCCTCTGTGAACAACCCCCAGTGTGTCTCCCATTTGGAGTCTGATCTGTGATAGACTTCCTTCCAGGGCTCATCAAACGCTTCAAAGAAGTACCAGGGATACTTATTCTCGTTGGCTTCACAAACCCATTCATTCAAGAACGCTTGCATTTGTTCTGGAGAAGCAGTTGCATTCTTGTATGAGCCCCCTCCTGACGGCCATCCCACCTCCGAGATCATGATCTTGGGTATGTTGCTCTCCGTCATAGCAAGATGTTTGAAAGGCTCAATCTGGTATTGCATATAATCAAACACCCACTGAGTCGCAGTTGTCACGCCGTCACCTTGGAAGAAAGGATGTGTGTTGGATCCATAGAAGTCACATACGTTCAACACCGTTGGATCTGTTTTGTAGCCAACATCAGAGGTGCCCACAGGCAAGTCCCAGTTCATTTCAATCTGGACAAAGGATTTCACCTCTTCAATGTACTTGATGAGCAGGTGAATGCTCTGGTCGTTTCTGAAAAGCACCTCATTTCCGACAAATATCGACTCAAAGTACTCCCTTGGATAATCACGGAGAACACTCTTCAACTCATCAATCTGCCTTCTGTTGTTGACCTCACTGGAACCGATCCAGACTCCAGCAGCAAGGGAGATGTTCAAGTTCAACAAGCGAATGGAGTCCAAAATGTGTCTGGTTTGGTTGCACTGGGTCCCGTATGTTCTGATTCTGGAGGTGACCTGTGATAGAAGGGCGACATCCACCATGACGTCTTTCAACTGAGAACCACATTCAGGATATATCACATCCCTCGGAGCATAATCAATGCCATAGAACACATTGTGCAACTGAGAATTATTCATGACCTCCTGTAACTCTGGAGATCTCTGGAAGTGAATGGGGATATTGGAGAACTTACTCACACCTGCTATGCTTTTTGTCCTGAACTTGGGGTGTCTGATTCCACCACGGATACGTCCAGCTGGATCTTGTTTGAAAACTATGTTACTATTGGAGTTGGCCTCAGTACCAGCCTTTATCCCACCTTTTGTCTTATTAAACCCCTGGTATTCACTGCCCCCACCTAACTTCAGAGAAGACATGTAGGACTCCAATAAGTCGCTCCTGTGCTTGTCAGAGATGTTCGATAAGTAGTTCCGCACAACAGAATCAGTTCCCCTGGAATAGAGGACCACCATGGGGATGAGAACACAAAGAGCTGTCACCAACACCACAATCAAAGCCCAGATCGTAACGGTCTTTACCACTTCTTTCTTGATTATTATCACTGGAGTCCGGAGCTCGCTGTCAGCAGACTTAGGAGATTCTTTCTTATACGTTAAACGAGTTAGTTCATCTCCAACTGCCTTTTCCTCGTCGTAGTAGACTCCAGCTTGTTTTGCGATACTCTCCTCATGCTTCTGGGACAGATCCTTTTCATTCACACTGGCGAGCTTCTTATCCACATACCGGTGAAAGCCCTTGAACGGTGGTATGATCCCAGGCCGTATCTTCTGTATCAAAGAGAACCTTGACCTTAGTCCAGGCAGTTTTTGATCAAGATCTCGTCCTTTGTTGAAGTTGAAGTCTGACTCAGTGGTCAGCAAATAGGACTCGTCTCTTGATGATAAGTTCTCATCAAGACCGGCACTTTGATCGCCATAATCAACCGCATCCTGGCCCAGTCCAGAATCCGCTTCGACATCTGTTTCAACCCTCAGAGTAGCCTTAGATGTATGTTGAACAGCATAAGATGGCTTTACTTCAGCTCTGAGTGTTTTGCTTCTATTGAGTCCGCCAGTGAAAGAGACACCATCGTCTGACTGAAGATTCGAGGGACTTGTTAAGCTCTTGGATCTGATGAGAGAAGTCTGTGAGAATAACAAAGGAGGAGAGTCAGAGGCATTCGGCTTGCTATCACTATTATATGTCTTGTTCGATCTGTTTCTGGACAAAAAGCTCTCAAACTCGACTAGTTCTCGCTGCGTTGACCTCCTTCCCAGAGTGGCATTGCTTCTCAGAAGTCCCAGAGAAATCTTGGCCTCATCCTTCGTATTCAAGATCAGACGGTCCAACTGGTCGTTACTCAAAGCAATCTTGGGATTCAAGTGGTTTCTCTTCTTCTCAATGGGTGCTGAGCTGGCTTTGGACGAGCTCGTTGCCTGGCGAAGAGCCGACGTTGGATGAGGATGAACAATGGGGTGCGGTGAGGATGCCGTTGATACTGGTTTCTTTGGTGAAGCTAGTGTAGAAGGGTTTAATTGAGGAACAGGGGAGAGTGGAACTGAAGCAGGATTAGAACTTATAGGAAGAGGCTGACCCATCAGACCAGGCGTTGAAGAGGGCAATGGGATGTTCTCTGGCGTGAGGGAGTCGGTGCTATCGGTCTCCAACATGTATGAGGTTGGGTTCTCAATAGCGAGATCTTCGTCAAGATCAACAAGTGTCAAACTGGAGACTCTAGCAGAAAGACTATTGAGATTGGAAATCATGGGATTGTTGTCATGGACTTGGATGGGGGAAGCATTGTAGGAGGTGACACCAGATATGACGTTCAACGGGTTAACTGCGGACCACAGTATCTCATCAACAACAGAATTGTCTCTTTGTTTTAAGTCAAGTGAGGAGTCTGTCTTGGATACTGAGAGAATCAGCTGTGTTTCCGCTTCAGGCTCGGGCTCTGGGGCCGTATGTGTTTTGCGGAAGGGATTCATTAATGGTGCTCTTTCGACGATTTCTCAAGCAACAATCCTGATAATAAACAGCAGCTGAGGGAGCCATCACCAAGGATTAAAGGCATAATACTGTACCGATACTCTGTTTTTGTGGTCATGAAGAAGAAAGTATATGTGACACAAAATACATGCGGGTGTGGCCTTCCGGTCAAAAGCGGACCTGTCAAATATACGGGGACATTCAATGTTATATATTTCGTTCCTTGCAGATTGTGCACTTACTTGGTATTTATGGAACTGAATATTTAGTTACAATATCAAACATATAGATTCTATAGTTGGATACGTCATATTCACAAGGACATTCAAGATTCTATAGTTCGATACGTGATATAATGAGTGTCCTTGATGACCAGGATTTTGGTATGTGTGGCCGGTTCACATACCCATGATTCTCATGAGGACGTAGCCAACTGTCACGACAACCAGGTATGCAAAGATGGAGGAAGGAACACCTCTTGACATGAAGTTTCCAACCGTCAAATATCTTTCTCCTAAATCGTCCACCAGCGAAATAGCAGTGACGTTAGGGAAGCCCGACGTCGGAAGACCCATAGCACAGGAGCACAACAATGCAGAGACCATGATGAGCAAGTTTGGATGAGGGTCATCTAACTTAGCACCAACCTCAGCAACTAATGGAACGATAATGAGTGCAGCAACGGTATGGGAGACAAATGTTGCGACAACGAGGATAAGAGCTCCGAAGATTACCATAACTGCAAACAACGAAAAGTGCTCAACCTTTTGCTGGATGGCAATGGCGATTGTCTCAAGTAAACCGGATGAGGAAACTGCCTTACCAAGAGCAGTACCTCCCATGGCTAACACAACGATTGTCCACAGGAAGTTATTGAAGTCTTCAGCAGTCAAGAGACCGGAACCAAAGAACAGAAGCATTGGGATGATCGAGATGATACCCATCTCACCAAAGATACCTTGTAGCTGGTGAGCTAGACACCAGAGAATAATAGTGACAATAGTGACAATCGAAACAAACCATTGAGTACCAGTGAACTTATCATCAATGGTTCTGATAGCAGCAATGGTCAAGTTTTCAGAGGACTGGAAAGTAACAGTGAGGAAAAACCAGATCAGCACGAGAGAAATTGCACACACTGGCAATGCGACGACAAACCACTGTCCCCAAGATGGTTGTGGATCCATGATACCAATGGAGATGATGTTCTGTGGAGAAGCAATTGGGGAGGCCATACCACCAACGTTTGATGCCAATGCAATACCGAGGACCAACTGTTTACCAAATGCAGATCCACGTGGGAGTGTTCTCAGAAGTGATTGGATGATGGAGTAACAAAGAACTGGAGCTGCAACGTTCGAAACCCACATCGAGACGATAAGTGCCACTGACATAATTGTGAGGAGGATCACTTTTGGGTTTGTACCAGCTTTGGATAGAATCCAAGTGGATATGATCTTGGCGATGTTGTACTTGGACAAAGCAGCAGCAAGGGTGAAACCACCAAGAAGCAACATGATGACTGACGACCACATAGCACCAAGGATGAACTTGGATGCGGATTCCGGATCCATACGGTGGCCATCAGAATCTTTCAGCACACCAAGGGAAACAATCAAGAGTGGAACAAGAAGCGATGTGACAAAGAGTGGAATCGTCTCTGTGGCCCAGAGAAGCGATGATGCCACCAAGACAGCAAAACAGTTCTTCTGTTCAATCTCTTTGAACGGTGACCATTTGAGCAAAGCAGCAGTGACGAGAACGATAAGCCCAAGCTTGAACCCATTGGCTGTGATAATGCCTGCACTAGGCTTCTCATCCTCCTCACCAACAGCGAGGATTTCCTTGGTGTTGTGTTTTCTGGCGATGGTAGCAGCTTGTGTTTTTCTCTCGATCCCAATCATATCTTTCCAGACAGTGTTACGCTCCCAGACAACATGTTCTCTGAGATGAAGTCTGAGCTCGGACTTGGCGTTCTCAAGGTTACCATTGGTGACCAACCCGGCGTAGATCTGAGTGAGCTTGTCGATTTTCTTCTTTAGCTCGGACTCTGTCTTCTCACTGAAGACATACGAGTTGGCCACTATGTTCTGTAGATACTCCTCCTTCAGCCTCGTGTTCAAGGACTTGTCGAACTTCTTCAAGATCTTGGTGAAACCGGTCTTGTTCAACTCAACGTAGGACTTCAACTCAGATGTCAAGGTGAACAGTGCAATTATCCGTCTCTTGAGCGTGATTCTGACATCGGCCAGCACGTTGAACGGGTCCGTCTTGAGGGAATCGAAATCTGTGTCCCAGAACTCTGGCGATTTGGAGCGGAGAAGTGACTCGTTTCTTCTCGACCTGTTGTCCAGCTCGTTAGAGCCAGATCTTCCTCTGAAAGCTGTGATTCCGTCTTCGTCCTCTTCGTCCTCGTCCTCGTCTGCGCTTCCGTCCTCTCCATTGGCGTGGATATCCGGGTTTGAAAGAGACCGAGAGCGGGCTTCAGAGATACGGGACACCTGTGGCGTCATCTGCTGCTCAAAATCAGCAAGGTCGTCGAGGAGAAGCTCGTAGTCCTGGTACGTGGAGCCCTCTTTCTCCTTGTAGAACTTCTCGATTCTCTTCAGCTCAGCGTCCAAAGCAGCGATAAACACCTTGGTAACGTCTCTTTCTTGCACATGATCCTGTGTGATGAGATAGGAGGCCTCTGAGTCCTGCCTGGTGCGGTTCCCAGCCTGCATGAGGGATTCTCGTTGGAGACTGTAGATGAGCCTCTTCAAGTTGGAGTAGGCGATATAGCGAGACGACCACTCCGGGACAGCGTTGAACTGCAATGAGTGAGAGAACTTCATCTTGGGAAAAGAGCTGGATATGAAGACGACGGCTGGGCAGAAGAGAGAGTCCGGAAACCCTTGTTTTGCCTTGGTTGTCCTGCTTGGGTTGTTTGCTTGGAGTCTTTTGGCTGGGCTTTATCGCAGGCAACCCGTGGGCGGACTCTTGGTACGCGCAACAGCAGTCACAATTGGGATGGAAGTGCAACGGGAGGCGAGAAAAAAGTCAATATCTTCTCTGAAGTGGAACTTATGGAGCTGAGCCTCTGAATTCCGGGTTAAATTGGCTAAATATGACGAAATGGCGGTCTCGTTTGCCTGTTTGTATAAGGTAAACAAATAGTGCTGATTATATAAGCAGGGGCTGAACATTACATAATCAATAACTACGTAAGCACTGGGCTTCGTGTTACGTAATTACCTCCACATATCCGTCATTTATCAGTCGATGAACGAAGCCTTAAGAGCCAGTACTGATATTTGTATAACTACAGTATAGATAAATGCCTGTACAAGTATCTTCCATCATAACTATCAAGCTTCGGTGTCGGTAGGGTCAATATCGGACTCATCATCAACATCTTCCTCTGTGATCTCAGCCCAGTAAGAGTAACTGAGCACGCCGAATCCGATAATGACAAACAGATCACCGATAACTTGGCCAAACGAGATTTTGATACCGAAAAACACCCACTCAACCAACCCGACAAGGAAGATGGTCACCAATGACGACACAGAGGATAAAACTGGAGACGTCAAGGACATCAGAGACAAGAAAGAAAGAGAGAAAACCAGATTGCACAAAACAGACATCATGATGATGAACCAAGAGTAGACCGAAGTAATTATATGGAACTTAGACCATCCCATGAGATCAGCCAAGACCACCAATGTCCAGCCAAAACACAGAGTGGAGAAGCCAATCAATGAGGCACAATAGTTGGAGAATGCCACAAGTCTTCTTGACGACACAGAGTTCACTGGGGGACAAACAAGTTTCTTGTACAGCACTTCGTACAGCCCGTACATGATGGCACCAACTGCAATTATCATATCACCTGCAACTCTTTCTGGAAAATCGTCCGAAGAAGAGCTATCTTCACCACCATAGGCGACACAGAACACGCCAGCAACGGCCAGACAGACCGCACTCAGCTTGACGTATGTGAAACGTTCGTGTAAGATTGGAACGGCGAAGAGAAGTGCAGTGAAGGCGGAACAGTTGTAAATGGCAGTAATATCCGACGCTGGGGCCATGGCCATCGCGATGTACCAAGTCACACCAGCGATGTTGAGGATGATTGTGAGTGCGAAGATGCATTTGATAACGTGTACCATGGACTTTCCGGTGAAGAACTCACGAATGTTATGCGGGAGCTCAAAGTCCTGGGTGTAATGCTCGTTGATGATGACACCGGATGTTTTGTAGATGTTTCTGTGTTGATTGCGAAGACTGTCGTGGAAGTTGCGTTTCACACGACCGTAATCAAACACTGAGTATCCGTGCTTGCGACACCTCTTTATGTGCTTGTACACGGCGATGGAAACGGCCTGGATCGGCCAGATCAACAACCACGAAGAGTGCGTGAGGATGAGGAGCAGGTACGGCTGGTCATAGCCGAGATCGTTATATAAATACGACGTGAGCTCGGTCTGGCCAACAAATGCAACAAGCGAGAGCAGAAACAACGCAACGACGGCGATGAGCTTCGATTTGGATGATTCCAGACGGCCTGAGGTGTGTCTTTTCAGAGCTGCACGCTCAGCCATGTTGTCTTCAGTCTGCGATAAGGACGCACGGCGAGACTCCCCAGCATGGGAGAGTCTCGTATATTCTGGTAGCGACTCCATCAGGGGTACAGTGGAGGACATATCTCGCGTATGTGCAGGATTCTTGGGGAAGATCTCTGCGTATGTGTGTGTGGGAACTTTTGTTGATATATTTTGACAAGACGTCGTTAATCCTCGTCGACTCCGTAGCCTGCCCCTTCGCGAAGCTCCGGGAGGCTCCTACGTCATCTCGGCGCCGTCTTGCCCTGGCGGGGGCGGGGAGAAAGCTACTATAACTAACTATAACTAATTGGACATCACATATGTTCCATCATATATTTCCCTAAGAGGCAT
>JAKTVV010000080.1:0-48426 GCA_030581715.1 Petasospora mississippiensis | reverse complement strand
GGCTGGAGGTCGAGCAGGGAAGCTATGGACTGGTGGAGGCCCCTAACATTGCCAGAGTCCGTTTTGGCCCGCACGAGCTAGACACCTGGTACGGCTCTGCGGTTTACTTCGCCAGAGACCAGAAGACGCTGGGGTTCCGCTTCTCCAACGTCGACGCCAACGCCAGAAAGCGCTCCTCCGTGAACCACACAGACATTTGGCTGGATCTGCTGTTTGTGTGCGACCGGTGCTTTAAATACACGGACCAGAAGGCCGAATTTGACGAGCACACTCTGGCGTGCCCTTTGCTGGACAAACAGACAGGAAAGACGGTGTACAAGGACGTCCCGCACACAATCAGACGAGTGCGTGGCTCAAGGCACAAGCTGTTTGCGCAGAACCTGTGTCTCTTCACGAAGCTGTTCCTCGACAACAAGTCCGTGTTCTTCACCGTGGACCACTTCGATTTCTACATCATCTACGACAATGCCACCAACAAGCCGATGGGCTTCTTCTCCAAGGAGCTGCTCTCCCCAGACAGGAACAATCTCGCATGTATTTTGGTGTTCCCCCCGTACCAGCGACGTCATCTCGGCACTCTGCTCATCGCCTTCTCCTATGAGCTCTCCAAGGCTGACCAGATCGTGTCCGGGCCAGAGAAGCCTCTCTCTCCCTTTGGCCTTGTCGGTTATCTCCGCTATTGGAGCAACATCATCACCAGGGAACTCGTATTCGGCCACTTTAAAGGACGAGACTCCCTCACGCTTGAAGAGCTATCGGCGTGGACGGGCATCAGGCCTGAGGACATCACGATGACGGTTAAGTACATGAACGTCATCGCGACAAAGGACGGCCAGCTCTACATCGAGAGGGATAAACTGCAGCAGTGGGTGAAGGACAATAATGTAAACATGAGGCCTCTTTGTAAGAGGGAATGTCTGTTAATTGAATGAGTTAATTTGATGACTTAATTGAGTAAGTTGATCATTTATGAAATCTCTTGTAAAAGGAGTGTTTAATCGAATGAATTGATAAACAATATATGAAACCTCTAGTAAAAGTAGTGTCTATCGAGTGAAGTGACAACCAAATTATGTGCAGTAATCTAGTTTGGCTGTTTACTCCGCAGCAAATAGCACCTGGATCTCTTCAACTCTTCTCTTTCTTCTCTCTTCCTCGTCCGCCTCAACAGCTTCACCAATTGTTCTCTTTCTCTCCTGGATTTTCAGCATCTTCTCCTCGATACTCCCCTCCATGATGAATCTAACAACCTTCACACTGTTCTCCTGGCCAATTCTATGAATACGGTCAATAGCTTGGTCCTCAACACTTGGAGACCACCAAGGATCGCACATAAATGCTCTTGAAGCCTCGGTTAAGTTCAAACCAACACCACCAGCTTTCAGGGACAGAAGTAACACGGTAACAGATTCACGAGGAGCCTTGAATTCATTCAAAACAGCACCTCTCTTCTCCAAGCTCATACCTCCATGGAACTTCAAAACAGTCAGCCCATGTTCCTTTTGCATCTCTCTTTCCATAACATCCAGGAACGTAGAGAACTGGGAGAAGACAACGACCTTCTCGTTAGGCGAAGTATCCTTAATGACTCTCAGATGAGCCAACAATGCATTCAGCTTGGAAGATCGCAGACTGTCATCATAACGTTGTAGGCCATATTTGTCGCAAGAGTCAACGACAGCCTCATACTTCTTTGGTTGTAGTAATTTGGAGCTTGAAATGGGAGCTCGACAGTTTGGACATAGCGTGGCATTACCTTTCAGCTCCTGATAGTTGCAATGCTCCAAAATACAAGTCAAACAGAAAGAGTGTCCACATTCAGTGAATGAAATCTCGTTAAAAGCAATGGGCTGAGAGGTACAGATCGAGCACTCCAAGTCATCAATCTGTGGATGCATCTCATGGATCTTAGCCTTACATTGGTTCAACTCATTGATGGGGAAAACTTCAGCATTTTTACCAAGTAGCTCATCTGGAATCTCCGTGGGATCAATGCTCTTTGAGGAGATATCTTCATCCATTTCATCACCTCCACTTCGGATCAAATCAGTATGACAACAAACCTGTCTGAGTCTAAGAATATGAACAAGAATCATAGTGTACTTCTTCAGCAAATCACCTCTCTTCAAACCATCACGAACAGAGCTTTCTGCACGAGCAAGGAACCATCCATAAAGGTTTCTCTCCCTTGGACTGAACTTGATCCTCTCGATAACCACTTCCTTTGATGGGAGTTCAACCAATGCTTTTCCATTCTTCTTCATGTTTTTTGTTCTTCTCAAAAGAACTGGTTCTAAGATGGATTGAACAACATCCAAGGCCTGCTTGTAATCCTTCTTTTCAAATGGTGTCGTGACGAACGTGTTCCAATAAGAGATGTTGGACCACGGTTCAAGTTCCAAGAACTTTATCAGTGAGTATAAATCATCCAGTCTGTTGATGATAGGAGTACCCGTCAAGATCCATTTTCTTGAACTCTTCAAGTCATAGATAGCCTTTGTTGTCTTTGCCATTCTATTTCTGATGTTATGACCTTCATCAAGAACAATCCGGAAAAATTTGACAGAGTACAAGCCAAGCTTTGGAACTTCATCGACACCACCTTTCACCAGTCTCGACCATTCGTTCTGAACAGTACCATAAGTGGTAAAGACAACCAACGGAGCTTTATCACGACAAAGCAGCGTACGGAGATCGTTGCCAACATCACTACCGTAGTATACCAGGAATGTATTATTATCTCCATCAGCTTTTTTGAACTCGTCTTGCCATTGTTGCAGAAGAGAAGTTGGAAGAATGACCAATGTTGTACTGAATGCATATCTCTCATTTGCAGCTCTGGCAGCGTCATACTCTTCATTGAATGGAACGGTGTGAATGAGGGATAAAGTGGAAACGGTCTTACCAAGACCCATCTCATCAGCAAGGATACCACCTCTGCAGACACTCTTCAAGATTGGCTTATCCAGAGAGAACTCACCTGAATAGAGATTACCATAGAAATACTTGTCATCAAATGATGGACGCTTAGATTCATCTCTCATGACAGTCCACGAGCGATCTCTTGGCCATTTAAACTCCTTCCATAACGGATTCATGAGCTCGCCAGTTTCCTCTTTCTCCAGTTCCCTTTCACTTCTCATCATCCATGTCAGACCTTGCTTCTGATATGACCTTAGTTCAAGTTTGAAGGTGTCTTTTGGTTCAGTCTCGGGTAAGGATTCCAGAATTTTCTCAGTTTGAGTTCTTCTATAGAACTCTTTGAGCTGGTTCAAGTTCATCTGATCAACTGGTTGACTCTCAGCTCCGTCCTGAGACGAAGCACCCTCCTCTTCTTCCTCATCCAGATCGATGATCTCAATAACGTCTTCTCCACCATCATCGTCATCGGTACGAGGACCATTCGCTGATTGAACTTGAAAATCCAGCTTATTGAACAGCTTCAGCATGGCCTCCTGTCTTTTTCTTATTTCCTGTTCGATAGGTGTCTCGTAGGATCCCATATTGAAGTTTGAACTTTTCATCTGCTTCAAATCGTTCTCATATGTCTCATTCTGCTCTCTCTTCTTCTCAAAGATCTTTGAAGTCAAGTAACAGTCAATCTGAACAATGAAGGAATCACCGGTACTCAGCCTGCCATCGCATAAGATCATCGTGACGTCGAAATCGCAAATGTCCTGATCGATCAAAGGGAAGAGGATAGAGGCAATGTCCTCTGGGAACCTTCCTATCTCTTTCCTCATGTGTGGAATATGGTCGTCTTGGACAAGCTTGATGTATGATGCAACGGAGCCTGAGTTCCTCCCCCGCTTCTGCTGTTGGAAGTTGCCATGCTTCTTGATGGTGAGGGGGGTCCCGTAGGGTATTGGGTTGATGGTCGGTCTGGTTGCCCATGCTGTGATTTGTAAGCTTCCTATGAAGCGCCTCCACTTAAAAGGAGTGGGGTACCTCGTGACAACATCAACAGCAGCTTGGACACTTCTCTTCTTGTTGGGGACTGGAGAAGAGCTCATATGTGCACGTGATGCAGGCCTTCTGTGGGAGAGAACAGAGGAAGGTCTTAGAATGTCCAGCGAGCTAGCTTGGACAGGCGCTGGTCTTTCAGGGGGAAAGTATGTACTAAATGCTGTATTGCTGTCATAGTAGGCATTCACAGCGGCAAAGACTGGATTCTCTTCGCTTTTGAAGCGTTCGTAGAGCTCTTTCGTTTTGTGGGAAGCGATGTCCGGGATAATGGCCTGAATCTGGGATTCGAATAGTCCAAATCCGTCATAAACGTCCTCCCCATCGCTGTCAGCAACAAATAACCGCTGATTGGAGGAAATGGAGACGTCCAGACCACCTGGTGAAGCACTCTCTGACATCTGATGCTCTCCAGGATCACTGTGGAGCTGAGCCTGGTGCTCTTGTATGAAGAGCTTGTGGTGATCATCCACCGTTCCAGCCGTATCAAGCTCCTCTGCCTCCTCCTTGAAAAACCTGCTGGTGTCAGACATACAATCTGGTACTTAGTTGGCCCGAAGTAAGTAAATAGTTCATGGGATTTACCTCATCTCAGCTTCTTCAATGAGAGACGCGGTACGCGAAAGCGCGTCGCGTATGGTGGCGGGTCTTGAATTCCTCATTGGGAGCTCTGTCTCTTAATTGAGGAGTATATATAAAAACACCCGGACACCCCGCCATAAAACCAAAACAAAGACTTAGATACTGCAGTATATCGTTCTCTGTGGCCAAAATGGGATAACTTCGCTCATAAGAAGCTCACCTAACGATGTCCCACGGCTGGACCACGAGGCTGATAGGACACCCCCTTGTGAGAATATGGTCGTACCGTACGACCCTCATCATCTTCCTGGTGCTCTTCATCGGGTTCAGTTCGGTTGTGCCCATCGACTCCATCTCCCAGGCTTCCCAGTCCAGCAACAACTATGCCTTGAACACCTTTGTTGTTGTCGGTGCTCTTGTGCTGTTTGGTGTGACTTCCTTTGCTATTGCTGCGACAAGGTTGTACATGCTTCGAACGGCCTTGGGCGATATCCCCAAGCGGTATGTCCCCATAGAGCCCAATGACTTACCGCTGGGCTGCAGTGAGATGATCAAGGAGAACATGGATACTTGCCAGAGGATAAAGACATTGGCTTTGCAAGCACCAAAGGAGGTGAAACACCCAGGACTCTCAGGCCCAGACTCTGAGCTGCTACCGCCGCTTTTGCGATTTGACGACGCTGTGAGAAGTATCGGGTTGAAGCTGAAATGGGACAGGAGATTTGCAGCTTCTGACTTGGTGTTGCCAGAGAATTTGAGCTTCAGAGAGATTATAGCGTACATTGAGAGCAAACTGCCCTCTACGGATCCTGTACTGTGCAAAGAGTACGTTGAGCTCTACGAGGAGATCAGGTACTCTGGAAAGCTGATAACTGAAGAGCAGTTTGTCAACTTCATGGACCTCTCTATCAACTTCATGAAGGACATCACAGCCAATGCTGAGGGAACATCAGTGGAGCGTTTCCGCTATGCTACTTCAGTATACTCCAGATACTCAGATGCGCCTTCAAGAGCTTACTCTCTGAGGCAGAGAGCAACGCATTCACAACAGCCATCTACATCGCTCCAGCAGCTACCAGCCAGTATTTACAGAGACGAGTATAACGACTATGAACCACAGAACTTCGATGACAACTACGACAACGAGTCATTAAGAAGAACCACTACTGAACAGTCTGAATTATCTATTCGTACGAGCGGTACGACCTATTACAATCCATTCTAATGACGCATATGACCCCCAAGTACTCTTCCTCCAGTCTGTAGAATCCGTATCTGTCACACTGAAAAGTGAATCTTGCTTTCTGTGTGTCTTCGATAGACTCCGTTGGTCTTAATCTTGGCATTGCTTCAGAGAGATTCCAAAAGGGCATGGGATTCTGAGGCCCAGTTGAACTCAAGCTCTCCAAACATGTGCCGTGGTGACTACGTTGGAGTCACAGGCTTGGTGCACAAGGAACTTGAAATCAATTATATACATATACACATATGCAGGTGATGGTGGTCGGCAGATGGAGGGGATTAGGCCATCTTTGTGCCATTCTTGTCCATTGGGAGCTCAGAGTATCTCTTGTTCTTTTTGCTTGGTCTGAATTTTCCCAGCACCTTGTGCTGTTTTCTCCAGACCTTCAATCTGGTGTCACTGAAATCTCTGTCTTTGCTGGTAATGAGTAAGAAGACGTACATCACCAAACCAGAGATAGCGACAACAGTCGGGATGGAGAGAACGATGTAGTAGAAAGTGTCGTCATCGATACCGTCATCCTCAGCAGCCTTCTGAGCCTTTGTCTTCTTGACAACCTTGTTGCCCATAGCGATTCTGAACGTAGTCGCATTGGTCAAGAGATCAAACTCGTCATCCGAGACTGAATCTGGCTGAATGGTCATAGCGACTTTCTGCAATGGTTTGCCCATCAGCCAAGACTCCTCAATGTCGAGAGGGTAGAACCCGTTGACGTTGTCGAGCCACTCGGAGGAGTGGAAAGCTGAGTCAACATCACGTTTCATGCCCTTACCCTTGACAGTTTCCTTGATGTAGGTGAAATGGAGACGCACCTTCTTGACAGAGTCTGGGAAGTGCTTTGTGTACCAGGTGACGAAGTAGGTCTTTCCCATGGCGAGTTCGGTATCTGGGTGTGGAGTACAGAACGGAGCAGAGTCCTTGTCACGGCCAAGTCCCTGTGCCCTGTATCTGTTTGGTGTGCATCTGATCAATGGGTTAAGTGAGACGTAGGTCTTATCTTCATCAATGTACTCAATCTCCTCGTGGATTTGATCCGGCTCCATGTTGTGGGCCTGGAGCTCTTCGTAGTTGTATGTGTGGGTGAAAGCTGTTTTGAAGTAGGTGGAGTAGTCTGGTGAGGCATTCTTGGTCTTACCGTTCTTGATTTCCGGCTTGATGGTCTTTGGAGAACCGTTCTTGTTGAGGGTGACCCATGGCTGTGGATAATCGGTGTTCTCAGGAGGCTTTGCCGAGAACGTCACGCCCCGTATCACTGTTGGTGTGACAATCTCACGCACGGTGGAGTAGATGGTACGGATCCACGGCTTTGGCGTCTCGGATGTCGTTGTAGATGTGGTATCCTTTGGGAGTCGAACTTTCTGGTATCTCTTCTCGAGCTGAGGTGCCGGCGTGACCTGTGGCTGTTCTGTGACGTATGCGGACACAGCTGTGGCAGCAGCCAGCAGAGTGAGAAGTTTCATGGCTTTCTAAGCTGCTCCGAACAGGGCAAACAGAGATGAGTGCTAGGAACTGAGAGCTTTTGTTTTGATTTTTTTCGCTTTCGGTTGATCCTTCGGTCTATACGGTACGCGTTGGCCGGATCAGCCAAAAAGCGCGACTATCTTGACTTCCAAATGCGGAAGGTCTACTGTAATTGTTGTGCATATATGAAACATCCATTCACCACAGCATCCACACTGCTCCCCCCGTCAACACAACCAGCACAATCGCAGTCAGAGCTGCTGCGCCCGCTTTATCTTTGGACGAGATCTTGATGGTAGGCCGGAGCAGGTTCACAGACCCGCTGTCTAGTCCAGCACTCGGGTTACCTTTAGCGACACCTTCGTTGTGCGATGTGTAAGGAGCCTCGTGTAGAGGCACTAGCAACGAGTTGAAGAACTCAAGCGCACTCACCTGTTCTCCCAGCCCGTATTGTCCATCCCAGCCTGTGTATCGCCAATTTAGTCCGCATGTGTGGCCATCAGAACCTCCTGAACAGGATTGAGCAGCACCCGTTGCGGAAGCCTCTAAGAGTGGCCGGATCTCGTCATACAACTGCGGGATCAACAGCCCAGTGAGACCAAGACAACGGGCGAAAACACCCTTGAAGAACCGTTGGTCGTTATTGCAACTGGAAGAGTCCTTGCACGCTCTCTCATAGACGATGTTGTTGTCGAAGTACACTTTAGCTCCCTCAAACAGCTGCGTAGCCACCTCCAGCCAGTACTGATCCTCTGTCTGGTTGTAGAGATAGGCTGCACCACCGAGAAGGATCCCGATGTTGTAAGTCCACTCGATCTTGACGATGTCTGTACAATTGGCCTCAATGTTGGCACCGTCGAACACCTGGGCAGCTCCGTCCTCAACCACGATGAACCCAACGTCCTCTAGCCACTCATATACCTCCAGACAAGTCTCGACATAGGTCTCATTGCCAGTGAACCTGGCTAATCTCGCAGAGATATGGAACAGGCACGCCTGCGAGATAGTGTTTTTGTAGTTATAGCCAGAGTTCCAAGTGAAAATCTGCCATCTTAACCCACCATCACAATGCTCTGTATCCCAGCGTGCCCAAATCGTGTTGTACACGGCCTGTGTGAGTGCTAGCCAGTCGGGGCCGTCTTCAGGCGCCGTGAAGTTCCTCTCCGCTGCTGCCATCACCGTCAACCCCCAGAATCCCTGATCGTCATTACCCTCCGTCATGGATTGGTTCTTCGGGATGTAGTCGTTGTCGTCTCCTCTCTGGTGCATCAGCGCATCGTATATGATACCCTCAAAGCTGGTGTTCTGACAGTAGTACCAGTTATCTATCAAAGCACCGAAAGCATGGCCGGCCTGCCACCAGTAGTAAGGATACGTGAAGAGGCCTACGGTTCCACCGTATTTCGTTCCCTCATAGTAGTCCATGATACCATCCGCAACCAGCGCAGATGCGTCACAGATGGAGTCTTTAGAGGTGATGTCGAGGTTGAGTGCATGTGTCACAGAGACCACACTTGTGATCAACCAGAGAAAGAGCATACTCTCTTTTGTATAACTATTCAGTATTATAGACCGTCATGATGCTTCCTGGCGACGGAGGGCTATTTATAAAGACGTATAACTGTCTTGGAATTTTTTTTCCCACTTCATGCACTGCCCGTTCTCTTGGAGAATGTCTTGGGGTCTTGGCCGGCGCCCCGCGAGGAGAACAGGGAATCCCACCAAAGCCTAAGCCACTATTCTACGGATCTAAGCCGATCTTCGAAACGTGGAGGTGTATATCTATAACAATAACTTAATGCAGGAACATGAAAGATCTATAAAAAGGGGAATCATCAAAAGGGGGTATCGTGAAGCGAGATTGAAACCATCTGCAAGACCGGGTATGTCGATCTCCTTGGCAACGAGTAGCTTAAGAAGCGAAAAAGGACAATCATGATGTTCTCGGAGCATCGCTGGAGTCAACAAGCAGACTCAGTACTATCTCGAGGGCATTCAGCTGCTGTCCGAGGCCTGGGTTGTTATCATAGGTTTCTTCAGACCATTTCATACCACAGGTAACACCGTCATCGCCTCCTGAGCATGACTTGGCAGCGGCCTTAGCACCTGGTAAAAGGAGGTCATGGATTTTGGTTCTCTCCGAAGACATTAGTTTGGAGGTAGCACCCATGTATCTTGTGTAAATGGCCTTGAAGATGGTCTGATCGGTGTTGCAGTCATCGTAGGTCTCACAAGCTCTTTCGTACAAGATGGTATCGTTATATAGCGTTTGTGAGCCCATGATGATGCTGTCGACACGGTCTTTCCAGTCATCAGCTTTGGTAACATCATACATGTAAGCAGAGCCACCGATCAAGACGCCGTAGTTGTAAGTCCAGAGAACTTTTGTGAAATCTGTACAGTTTGTATCGGTGTTGAACCCGTCATAAACTTCTGAGCCGTATTCCAGCTCATTGATCAGCCCTGTACCGTACATCCACTCATAAATAGACTCTGCAGCATCTGTATATGTGTCGTTACCAGTGTATCTTGCCAAACGAGCAGAGAGTTGAAAGAGATTGGCATTTGCAATGGTAGCCTTATAGGAGTAACCGGAACGGTTCTCATCAAACTGCCACCTCAGCCCACCGTTACAAGTGTCCTCGTCCCAACGGTTATACAGAACGTTGAAAACCGTTTCTGCCATCTGGGCCCAAGAAGGCTTGGAGTCATCACTTGGGTCTTTGAACCCCATCTCAGCTGCCTGGATAGCCAGAAGCCCCCAGGTGCCAATGTCGTCGTTGCCGATGTCGTCTATGTAACTGGAAGGTTGGAAGTCGTAGTCATCGCCTGCCTGGGCAAGGATACCGTTGTAAGTCAGCAATTCATAGGTGTTGTTGTCACAGATGTGCTGGAAGTTGATCAACGATGCAAAGGCTGTGCCGTACTGCCACCAGTAGTTCGGTGATGCAAAGACACCACCACCTTGGTAGTAGTCCATAGCTCCTGCTGCGAGCGTGTAAGCTGCATCGCAGATGGATGATTTGGACGACGTATCAAGATCCAAAGCCTTTGTGTGGTGAAGAAGCGTGAAGATTGAAGCGATGAAGAGGAGCATCTCGTGTATAGTAGAAAAGGGAGTGTGGTGCAACTGGGTACTATATAAAAAAGAAGGGGCAGTGAGGTGTGAGATGAGACAAAAGGGGGGAGGAGGCCTTGGTGAAAAGAAAGAGAGGTCTAAAGAGCGGAAACACTACACATCCTCTCCTTGATGAAAGGACTAGGCAGTGCTCCGTTATATACCATCGTTTTGTTTCATCGAGGTTGAGGCTTTGCACCTCCTTTGTAGCGGTGGACTTATGCAAGTACGCGCGTTTGTTGTTATCGCGTCATGAGATCTGATTTTACAGGCACGGCCTCGATCGTGCTATCTTGAAGTTTTCAATAGATGTGTTTTCGATATTTGTTAGCAATATATTGTACAATATGTGATATGTAATATGCAATATATTTGGTTCCCTATATATTGTAAAACGTGTATATATAAACAACGTATGTGGACCTCCTCAGGTGTGAAACAAGGAACAAACTAATCTGCCGGTGACAAGTAAGGGCGCGGTGTCAGATCCCGAAACTGGCGCCAATCATGCATCTGCAACGTTTCCCGGATGCGGCCAGGCCCGTCTAGACCAGGGGTGAACACCGGCTCCTTCCACTAGGTTTTGGGTATAACATGCGACAGTGTATATCACCAGTGTGGGCTATGTGTCTATCTTACAGTTCACGATATCGGTATGGACCTCGTCTGTGTGAGGCTATGTTCATATCACATTACAGTTCAGAATATCAATATCGAACCTCACAGATGTGTGAGCCATGAAGCTAAGTGCAATTTTACGGTTCACAATATCGATATGGGCTTCACAGACTTGGCATTTGAATATACCAACCATTATAAATATCTCAACGTTCATGACGTCATAGCAGGTCCCGTATAACGGCGTTGTCTTATGTAAGCTCAGCATGTCCTATAAAGTCCACACAACACTCCCAGCATTCAAGAAGTCATCAAGCCGGTGCGTTGTTCACTTCCGTTACAGCAGCCCCCTTCTTCTCATCAATGTTTGTTGTTGTGTCCTCAGTAGCATCGTCCATCTTGGGCGTATCAGCAATTGAAACGGATACCTCCAGCTCTTCCGTTCGATCTTCAGCTTTATCTGTTTTCTGTTTTTTTACTACTTTCTCATCATCAACATCGGTATTGATCTCTTCATCTTCTTCGGCTTCCTCCTCCTCGGCTTCTTCTTCGGCTTCTTCTTCTTCGGCTTCTTCATCTTCTTCGGCTTCTTCATCTTCCTCGTCGTCCTCTTCATCGGCACCATCCTCCTGTTCGTCACCGTCTTCCTCGTCTCCGATTAGTACGTCGTCATCAACAAGATCGGCTTCAGGCTGTTCTGGAGGGAACTCCTCCTCTGCATTTTCATTATCCCATACGATATTGAATCTAGTAACACGTGGTTTCTCGGCAAGGATATTTCTCACCACATGTTCCACTTGCACTTTATTTGGGGGATTCTCCCTCAATTGTTCGGAGTCGTATTCGTTATTAACATAGTAGCCCACACGAACAAACTCCCTATTAGCATAGGAACACGATAGGAGAATCACAGTGACTGAAACCAACTCGTTGGAAGGAATCAAGTCTGCAGAAGGTGGATCAGCGGTGAACAGGAACTTATTGACACCGACAGGGACAGGACCAACAAGGATAGAATCAAGTTCTTGGTCGTGTTCGAGAGATCTTGAAGAACCAACGTATGTCAGTTTCCACTCAAGATCCTCTTTCAAAGGTTCAAGACACTCGAAAGTGATTTCAAATTCGTATGGGTCGGAGAAACGGGCTGGGTTGTTGAGAACATTAATTCCAAGCAGTGAAACGATAGACATGATAGAGAGATGGATGGATAGTCTGGGTTTCGGATGATTAGATGATGGTGAAAATTGGACGGACGCGTTTTTGTTTTTGTTTTAATTTCGCGTCGCGTCCGGACGGGAAAAAAACGAGTTCGCGAAAAACGAGCGGATCACGTGACCCAGGAAATATCTGGTGTGGATGAATTTCTCGTCTCGGCACCTCGAATCCAATAATTCCTCTTTTAGATCGGATTTAAACCAATAAAAGATGCCTCGTTTGCCCAAGATTGTGTCGTTCGATGCATTCAACACACTGTTTGTGCCGAGAAGGCCAATTATCCAGCTTTATTCTGAAGTTGCGCTCAGACATGGCATTAATGTCCCAGAAGAACATCTCAAGAAGCAGTTACCAATCAGTGAGTTCAATCCCCGGTTAGCCGTCTGAATGCGTTACTAACTCTACACAGTTATGAAAGAGATGAAGGAGCTATATCCAAACTACGGAAAACGCTCGAAGCTTCACTATACAGATTGGTGGGGCACTCTCATTGCCAATACATACGCACCAACAGAGATCACCAAAGAATTTGCAACAGATCTGGTCGAGACATTTTCGTCACAGGAAGCATATGGAACTTATCAGGATGTTGTGGACTTCCTCCACAGATACGGAAAGAGAGAGGACCTCATTATCGTTGCCTCGAGTAATGGCGATCCGAGAGTTGCAAAAGTACTAGAATCTTTGGGACTTGTCAAATACTTCCAGAAAATGTATCTTTCGTACGATTTGGACCTCACCAAGCCGGACAAAGCGTTCTTCGATTATATCATTGATGATTTGAGAGGCCCTTTCACCCCTCGTGAGGAGATGTTACAAAACGCCTGGCATATTGGCGATGAGGTCACGAACGACTTGGAAGGCTGTGTCAAAGCTGGCTGGAATGGTGTCCTGGTCGATAGAACTAACTCTTTCAAGAGTCTGGAAGAGAAGCTTGACGAAGCTGATATTGAAAAAATCAAATTGAATACCGATCTGTCCACTGCAAACGGAAGCTCTGAAGAGTTCAGTGTCAAACTCGATAAAAAGAGAACTGTGATCTCCTCATTCAGTAAACTGCCAGAGATTCTTGGATTGTGAGCCCCCTGTATATATATGCTCTCATCTGTCTCATGAAAAGCCGGGCTAGGTCTTCGTATGTTCCCATAGTTCGTTTATAATCTGAAACGTATTCGTGATGTTCCTCTTTATGTCTTCGTCATCGCTTTTCAATATATGCAACATTTTATCCGGGTGCCATCTGATTCTCTCAGTTTTCAGTGCTTTCACATAGTCGTTTGCAGTTTCGATGAACTTCTTAACATTTGCCAAATTGAGCTCATCCTTAGAATCTGATACAGGGAAAATGATGATTCTCTTCCCCTTGGCACGTATATCATCCCATCTTGCGAAATACTCATCGTAATCATAAGGTTTCGTTGATCTTTCTAATTCATCAGTTTGAGCAGCAGGTTTATAGTCGGGTAGCTCCAAGTAAGACCAATCGTAAACACTCGTAGAGTCTGGAATCTCTGTGATGAGCCAATGACGCTTGTGATAGGACCGTTTTTCGTTTGCTGTCCCAACAAAACGGAACCCATTAATAAGGGGCCCCCATTCCTGAATCACTGGTATTTCTTTCGGTTCTTGTGATGCTGAATATGGTTTTTCTGCGGATTCTGTGGGTTCCTCTTTGTGTTCTGTATGTTCTTTGTCTTCTGTGTGTGATTCTTTGTGTTTTTCTGCTGCCACGCTCTCTTTGAACCGGAGACGTGTCCTTGTTCTGTGTTTCTTGACCTTGTGGGCTTTCATATGGAGTTATTACTGCTTCTGTTGGCGATATGTTTGTGTCATAATACCCGTAGTAGTTGTAGTTCCCAATCGAGACATCTGTTCGCGATAGACTGGATTTATTTACAGCCAGAAAAGTAGAGTCCGTATGTTCTAACACTTAGACATCTATACGTACATTTATACATACATTTATACGTACATTGGTACATCATATATACATACACCAATACATCCATTTATATATGCATCCTATCAGGCATACATTTATAGTCCATTTATGGGGAGAGAGGAGAGAGATATCTATAAGCTGTTATATAGAGAGAGATATGGAGGGACATATTGATATATAGATGGGCATGGAGAGATAGAAAGAGAAGGATAGATAGATAGATAGAGACAAATATGAAGTCAGCCAAAGAGAACCTCCCACTTCCACTCCTTCATCACAGTGCTCCAATGAGCCCACGAGTTGATGCCTTGTTCCTCTCTCTTTCTCGTCCGTGTTAGTGCATCAATTCTCTCCTGAATCAGATCCCAGTTCTCGTTCAGGCCGAGATTCTCTTGTTGTTTACACTTCTCAGCCAATACGTCCTTACGTCTCCAAACCTCCTCCACAATCTCCACAGAACGGTCAATTGTGCCGAGCCACATCTTATCAGCAAGCAGTCTCCAACGGTCTTTGACCCATTGGCGATCTTCAGCAGTGTTCATCTCGCAGGATGCCACTAGCAGCGGGAACATGTGGACTATACATGTCCTTGAAGTAGTCGGAATGGATGCTAATAACATCAACACTTTCTCAGCCAGGTCGCCAGAGCTCTGAGATGCAATCTCCGGGACAGCTTGCTGTAAGTACAGCAATGTTGAGTAACGGTAAGCTTCAGCAGTAGCAATACACGAAGTGATATCACACAGTGGGTCCTCCAGTTTGATGTTCTCTCTGATATGAGCATCCGGCTTCCAAGAGGCCAGGTCTGTCTTCAGTTGAACAGCTGTTGAAACGGTACTGAGAGAAAGTCGTTGCATGGAACGGACCTTGTTGATGAAGGATGCAACACGGCCAATGATGAGGAAGAGTCCAGGGGCACATCCCAGCAATGGGTCAACGATGGACTCGTCTTCATAGCGATCTTTCTCGCCCAAAGACGGGAATATGCTGGACCCGAAGAGCTCGTTGAAGTTTGGAGATGAGTGGACACTGGTACCTTTTGGTGTAGTGCTTGTGGACGAGGTTGGAGAACTGTCATCAGCTTTCAGTCTCTTCAGATTTTGCATCAATCGACCATTCTCCTCGTAGTCCGTGTCGGCTTCAATTGAGGACATTCGGGCCAGAACATCGTAGTACAAAAAGACGTTGATCAAAAACCGGTACAAGGGCTCGTTCTTCGCTATATCGTTCCGGTCCAGCTTGTTGATAATAGATCTGGCACCTTTCAGATGGGCAACACCTGTCGTTGTGTGTTTTTCCCAGGAGTCTGTGATAGCCAGAGTCAAACAGGTCGCCAACGTCACTTCATTTGGTATGGACTGGCTCTCCAGCCCTTCAGCGAGCTCGTTGATGGACTGTCTCATGTAAGAAACACCGAGCTTCCGCAAGGACTCGTCACCACGAGCAACATGGAACAAAGACATCGATGCCAAAGACTTGAACAGCACTGAGTGCTGCAATGCCAAAGGCCACACCAGAGTACGCCATGGGTTCTCTGTAGGGCCATCACGGATGGACATAATCGCACAGGTGTACTTGTCGAAGGCCTGGAACACCTTCTCAAAGTCTGAGCTCGAGATGAAGCTGAGGGGGGTAAAATCCATGTTTTTCTGGAAAGTTGGCAGAATGTTGATCGGGGTCTGCGATAGAGACTGCGAGAAGGATAAGAGCTCTTTGCGGTACTCCGGAATAGAGCTTCCCGATAAGGCAGAGTCCATCGACAGCGATCTCTTGGGGATGTGGCTTCTTATAAGCGAGTTCTCCTCCAGAGATTGCGTGTCGTCGATGGCACTGCCGTCTTCCCTTGATATCTCCAGGATCTTCGGCGACGGTGATAATGGGTCGATGTTGGAGGGTGTTCTTGGGACGTTGATGGAGTCAAATTCCGTGAAGGCCCTCACAAGCGTCGAAAGCGATGGGGACTTCATGTTCTGAGGTGATAAAGCAGGCTGGTCAAGCACGGAGACTGTCTGCCGTCTTTTCTGGGTATTTTCGTATGTGGTGTAGCTCATCTGCGGAGACTCGGGCAAGAGTTCGCTGGCCCTTCTCTTCTTCTCCTCTGAGTACGGATTTTTGCCCTGTTTCATCAGCTCCGACTGTTTGGCGAGCTCCTCTGGACTCTTTCCAGCTATCGAAAGAGCAGCCTGTTGCAGTGCCTGGTTGAAGTCCGTGGACTCCGGCATCGAATATGACCTGCTCATCGGAGCATCCTTCTGTAATGTCTTCGCCGCCTTCGCTGGGGCCTTCGTCTTCAGCACTTTCTGAGAGGTCGTCGTCTCCTCAAACGTTTTCCATCTGAAATTGGTTGAATAGCCTCCACATTCGATGTTCTTGCTGGTGCAGTTCAGGCACGACGGCTTGGTCTCGTCGCATTTGAGTCTCTTCTTCTTGCACGTGAGACAGCCGTTCCGAGACTTCTGGTTCTTCTTGGTCGTGACAGTGGTTGACATTGGGGCTTCCCGTTTTGTGTGGCTTTCTCAGAATGTCCCAATACGTTGATTGAAGCCTGTGAGCGTCCAAAGAGGTATAAATATTTACTTTTGCGCTGATCCGTCTTGGAGGGGAAAAGTTCCTGATAAGAGAAGCTTATACCGGCGCTCGGAATCCTTCACCAGAAACCCGGATCAATCTGCGCCATAATATCCACCGCCTATTTCTCTCTTTTTTTCTCCTTCTCATGGTATCTACGTCGATCTCTTGTGCTACTTGTGTATTTATCATATTCTGATAACATGTTCATGCCAACTATTGTATATTACTCTATGACATGAGATGAGCTCTCCTTGGGCTCGAAAAAGCCGGGGAATCACGCCTATCGGATAGAATCAGGCATTTTATCAGCAATATTGAGTGAAAAGAGCAATAAGGTGTATGAATATATAGCTCTAGTCTTCTCTGAAAACTTCTTTGCCATATAAATAGTGTTAATCGAGAAACCCCGTTGATCAATAGGGATATTTGCTTATCAGGACATTATTTCCTAATCGGGAAAGTCTATCCCCTCAGGGGATCTTCTCGGGCCTCCTGCACTGGGATAAGATCAACTGCATCAACTGCAGCAACTGCAGCATCATTGGACTAGATCAATATCTCTACGATACTGCAATTTCGAATGTTCAATATACTCTCTACAATACTAGAAGTTTAGCATAATACAAGCACAATGTGTATTACAACTCGCCCAACAGTCTAATCAGTTTGGAAGTGTTGAACAATGGAGTGTCAAAGTATGAAGCGTTCGGTAATATACGCAATAGGTTGTAGATCTCATCTGTAACGAATTGTGCTTCTTCCTTATCTGAGTCATCATCATCTTCTTCTTCTTCTTCTTCTTCCTCTTGTTGTTTACCGTTTTCTTCTGTGTGTAGTCTTTTGTTTGGAGTTTCTTCCTGCTCAAGTTTTCTCTTTGTACGAGTCTTTGAATCGTTCATCTTCAGATCAACAGATCTAATCAAATCATCCTCGACTGAATAGTCATCAGGTTCGGTGTTCAAGGAGTAACGATCAGCAAATAGCAGCATCTTTGGTTCATCTGGGAACATCTCATAAAACTTTTTCTCCAACTTCTCAACACCAGCTAGTTGACCGAACTGGACTTCATATTTCAAGAACAGTTTAAACATCTTCTTCAACCATTTCGGTTCAACAAGTTCCTTCTTTGTAGTTATAGTAGTTTCGAAGACGGTTCTTGAATTGATATCGTCCTGAATATTCATCAAGAATTTCAGATATTTATAGATATACTCACCATCATTTGGGAAGAAGTTTGGTTTCAAACCAAGCTCAAAGATCTTCAAAGCAACGTTCTTACCCTTTGAATGGAACTCTAGATAGGCACTCTCTGCAAAGATATGGTGTGTCAACATCTTTCTATTAGCACGGGAAAGCTTGAAGATAGCACGTGCTTCATCTAGACCCTTGAGTCTTTTGATGGTCTTGGTATAATGACAATAGGTTAACGTTATAACCTTAGCCATATGTTGAAGTTCAGCGGTAAGTTTCTGAATAGATGGATCCTTAAGCAGCACACTTTTGTCTTCATTGTGTTCATCTGTTTTGTCTTCCTGATTTGCATCCAGTATCTGTTGGTACTCATTATCAATCTTCTCAAACTTCGTCTTCAAATGACCAATCAAAGTATCAAACTTCTTGCAAACTTTTGTAGTATCATTATTGATCTCATATAGCTCAATCAGTTTCAAGTTCAGTGCAAATGAAATCGGATTAACCAATAAAGACTCATTCAATAGCTCTTCAACTTTAACCTGCGAATGGTACTCTGATGAGCGATAGAACTCGACATAGTCAAACCATAGCTCGGGCATGAATGTAAGTTTTTGGATAGCTTGTCTATAGACATAATCGATTCTCTTGTCAACAACATCATCAGCAAGTTGCAGTTTATTCATTTTCTCCCAATTGATCCAGTTCTTCCATATCTTCAACTGATATGGGTCAACATTGGTTGGTGGAATGTCAAATGATCTATCTAAGCCTTGGGTGAAATTACACCACTCTTTATATAAAGATCGAGCATTCATATAGTCACCACTTGACTCACTGATGAACTTTCTTGCCGTGATGGCATTGAGTTCATTCTCAAAGATGGTGTACTGACTCCATAGTTCCTCTATGTTGTTCAATGGGATTTGCAAAGCTTTTTTGTAGATCTTTCTCTTCATGTCCATCTTCTGCTGCTCATCCCATGTTGATCCGGCTTTCCAGTCATCAATGAATCTGATGTATTCACTCCACAATGACCCTGAACAAGGATCCATACCGACCTTATCCGTTGCAGTATCGTAAGCTTGGAAAATAACTCGTCTAGCCTCCTCACCACCGGTGATCAGGTTGTTTTTACGTCTGATGAAGTTGACATAGCAATGCCACAGATCAACACTTGTCGTCAGAGTCAGACACCGACCTAGCAAGTTGTTGGCGTTATCAAACTCGCCACGGTTCAGTTCATAATCGATGTAGGAGATCCACTGTTTCGTCAGGAAGGGAAACTTCTTCAGGAATCTCTCGTACACATCACGGACATTCTCAATCTTGTCCTTCTGCACCAGTCTGTTGATAAGCTCAAGCCAGGTCTGGATATCGAGGTCGTTCTCCTTCAGCTTGTCTTCTAGCTGGCCAATGATGTCTGATGGAAGTCTCTTCATTGTGCTTTGGAGTGGAGCTTTCAGAGCCAAGTTTTTCGGGGTACAGCGGCAGCCAGTCTATTGTGCTTAGTCGTTGACTAAGAACCAATAGAATAGAGACAAAAGAGTGTATTTGGAGATGGCGCCGTGTTTGTTTGTGTATGTCTTGTTGCTGGTGGTGAAAGTTCTCGACCCGCAAAAATTCGCGGGAGAAGTTGGTGTTCGGGTGTTGTGTTGTGTAAACATCAACGGCATCAACAGCATCAACAGCAGCAAGAATACAGCAACAGCGCAAAATACAGCGAAACTGACATGGAACTACACATCTGGGGAACTCCGAAGCAGCTCTCCATCCTGGATGCGAACTGCCTAGCCATAACGTGGTTCATGTCCATTGTTGTGCCACACGAGGACTTCACGATAGTGACGTCGAACAACACAGATCTCTCGCCCTCAGGACAACTGCCTGTGCTCAGGCACTCTGAGGGCCAGGTCGATGGGTATTTGGATATAATCCGGTTCCTAAGAGGCAAGGGATATGAGCTGGAGGGCGATAAGAAGCTCTCGCTGGAACAGTCGGCTATAAACCAAGGGCTCTTGATGTATTTGCAAGACAAACTGCAGATCGTCACGGATTATACACTGTACTTGAACAAGGACAACTACGAGCAATACACAAGAGGAATCTTTGGTATGTATTTGCCCTTCCCAATGCAGTACAATGCTCCGTTGCACTACAGATCCGCTGCCAAGGCCAACTGTTCGAGGGTTGGTTTGTGCGTTGAGGACAAGACGGACCTGGAAGAAGAGATGTTGAAGAACGTTCCGACGATGAGCAAAGTGCAGCAGCTCCAGAAGGACCATCTCATCGAGGACAAGCTGGTGCTGAAGAACTCGTTGACCAATATGAAGGCTATCAACCAGCTCCAAGAGACGCTGAAAACCGTTCAGCAGCTCCAAATGGAGCTCGGAAGCGAAACAAACATTTTTAACACAATGACCTCTTCTGACCTGCTGTTCCTCTCCCACCTGTACATACAAACGCACAAAGACCTCCCAGACCAGTTCATAACGTCATACTTGCAGACGAGCTTCCCCAAGCTGCTTCAGAGGCTCGAAGAGAACGTCCAGACCATCCACAGAGCAATATCAACGGTGCAGAGACGTGGTCCGTCCTTCGGAGAGTCGCCGAACCTCATCAACAGCATAAAGCATTACATATATTAGTTTCTTGGCTGACAGCATCTCTTGGGCTGATAGCATCAAGCATTGCATATATCAGTTGATCTTGGGCTTAATATAAACACCATAAACACTACACATCTGTAATATTAATAGCATCGAAAGCTACATTATATTAATAGTTTTCTTGGACTTAATAAACACCATAAACATTACGTCATATATTCTTGGGCACATAACAGCATCAACCACGACATATATTAGCTAATAAACACCATGTGCATCACACCATATAGTAGTTGGGCCCTTAAACGCCATAAAAACTACAAATGTCGACAGCATCACTACATATACCGGTTTCAATATATCAGTTCTTCTTGGGCTTATAAACACCATCGTGCACAAAGTAGTAGACAACGGTGCTATCGTCGTTAACGATCCCGAGGATGATTCTCTTCGGCCGTACACCCCCGACAGACTCACACTCGTTGAAGACGCCCTCCAGCTGTCGAGGCGTTACCCTGTCTGCTATGTCAACTGGTAGCACAATCTCGTGTTTGTCACCTTCGTCATCCAGCAATGGGTCTTTCGGGAGCCCTCTGAGCACCGTAGAAGAGGGTAACGGGACCTCGGTGACCTGGCTCCACAGGTTGTGGTGTAGAAGGTTCTGCTTGACTTTGTGTACGGTCATCCCTTGGTGGGTCGGCTCTGTGTGTAAATGGTGATGTTGTGTTGTTTGTTGATGGGTTTTTCGCGCCTGCATCATCATCAACATCATCATCATCAACAACAACAACATCAACAACAACAACAGCTTCACCTGGACAGCAGTGAGTGTCTTCTGCAGCAAAGACTCAGATATCACGCTACGACTCAATACAGCTACAGACATAGAGGGGAGATCAAGCCGTACAATGGTGTAATTACTTAGCAGACCGGGCCTTCATCTTCTTGGCCCAGGCGTACTTCACAGACTTGCTGACACCAGCTGTGAACAGGCCCTTGATCATCTGGTTGGTTGAGCTTCTGAAGATGATATCTCTGAGCTTGTCGTTTGCGTTCTCCTTGGTGAATCCGGGTGGCAGGAAGAACTTCTTCTCCTGGATAACCTCCTTCATGATTGGAGAATAATACGTCTGGAAGTGCTTGAAGTTCTTCTCAACAATGTTGTCAATCTTCTTCGGGTTCTCAGCTCCCAGTGTGTATCTGACGTCGCCTTTGTAACTCAGCTCTGTGACGTTTTTGTAAAACTGGAACTCGTCAAATGGTGCATCTTCTGGCAGGTTCAGGTAAGCTAGCGTTGCAGCAGCTTTCAAGTTCTGTTGGTTCCAGAATCTTACCATCGTGTCGTCTCTCAGGATCTTGACAGGTTTCTGCAAGCGTCCTGCCAGGTAGAACGAGCTCCATTTGGACAAATCGTTCACCAGTCTATCGATGGAGACAACACCGTACTTCACCAGCTTACCGTCGATCTCGACATACGGATTGAAGTAAACACCAGCACCAACCTCCTGGAACTTGGAGACGACTCCAGAGCCGAAATAGCGTAACGTGGAGTAATGGTGCTTGTTGTACTTCATGTTGATGGAGTGCCAATGGTCCGGATATGTGACTCCAAATATCAAGTCGGTCTGGGTCTCTGGAGTCATGTACCCCTGTGAGAAGACACTTGAGCCATAGGCGAACGCATATCTTATCGGAGCATCGAACTTCCACAGCAAAGATCTCAGTTCATCGGTGTTCGTCTCATCGATGTCGATGTGCTGGTTCTTTGCATAATGCGATGGTAGCTGCTCATAGTTGTAGCCTTGTGACAGATACTCGGCTTTTCTGATAGACTCATCCAGGAGCCTCAAGTCATCAGCGTCTTCGGTCTTTTCATAATGGCTTCTCTTCGGTACATTGAACATTATACTCTCAACGTCTTTGACGGATTGTTCGGCATTGGTGGAGATCATTCTTTTGAGCCCCACGAGGGTTCTTGAGTAGCGTGACATTGTCTATCTGGAGCTGCTTACTGGTTGATTGGCCTCTGTGTGTGTGTAAACTTAGAATGAGCGATGTGTGGATGATTGGTGGCGAAGTACCGAGTTTAATACTGTCCAGATGGCTGGATGGAAAGGCCTAGCCTTTCGCGCGCGGCCGGCCGGGGGGCTAATGACCACGTTATGTAATTACTTATGTAATCCATTAGGATATTAATGGCTTCTTGAAATCATCTGATTACGTAATATATTATATAGCACGTGGTGTCCGGGTGTTTTCATTTGTCTGTCAATTTCGCACGGGCAACAGCTGATGAATTCTGAGCCCTTACAGATAGCGGCCAGAATCTTTCATCACCATTCTGTCATTGCTCAAGCTGATAAGGCCAGTTCACACAGATGCTGCCCAGCTGTGGTCTCCTTGCCTTGCTGGCACTGTCGTCAGCCGAATCCAATATCACATTTCTCCATGACCATACAACAGAGTCTTCAACAGAGTTGACAGAGTTCTTAACAGAGTCTATAACAGGGTCCCTAACAGAGTCTTTGACAGAATCCATGACGCAGCTAATGACTGGGTCGTCACCTCATGATTCATACACAAATAGCATAACCGGTGCGTTTAATGAAACTCCCGTATCCAACGCCAGTGTGCCTGAATCCACGTCCGTGGCAGGCAGCTCGCTCCACAACATCACGCTGGAGGAAGATGAGCTGGACGAGATGCTCAGAAACGACACAGACGACGACGTTGATCAGTTCCTGTCGTTTGAAGAGTGGAAGAAAGTGAAAGGTGTTGACAATCCAGAGAAGCCAGTGCAATTGCCCAACAGAAAGCCCAAAATAGCAGGCTCAACAGATGCCATTGGCGAGGAGATGGAGATTGACATCACGAATTTCTTCTCTCCGGAGGAGCCCGAGGGCAAGCTCTACAAAGACAAGTTTAACTTTGCCTCGTTTGACTGTGCTGCTACAATTGTGAAGACAAACTCGGAGGCGAAGAGCGCAACTTCGATCCTCTTTGAGAACAAGGACTCGTATCTGCTGAATCCGTGTTCGGCTCCCAACCAGTTCGTTATCATTGAGCTGTGCCAGGACATTCTGGTTGACAGCGTGGTTATGGGCAACTTCGAGTTCTTCTCTTCCACTTTCAAGAAAGTCCGTTTCTCGGTGAGCGAAACGTTCCCTGTGCCGATCAACGGCTGGAAAGTGCTGAGCGAGGTCACCGCAAACGACATCAGAGATCTTCAGACTTTCAACATCTCGAATCCGATGATCTGGGCCAAATACCTGCGTGTTGAGATCTTGGAACACTACGGCAAGGAGTACTACTGTCCCTTGTCAGTTATCAGGGTCCACGGCAGGACAATGATGCAGGAGTACAAACAGGAAGAGGCACTACAGAACTCGCGGTTGGTGTCCAAGGAGAATGCGACTGAAGAGTGCAATGAAGAGTGTATTGAGACGAACATCACGCTCAAAGAGTCCCTGAACGATACCATTGTTGATATCGACGTTGAGCTGAAGAACAACCTGACGGCGTGGAACGACTTTGAAGAGTGTGCGGTGACATTACCACTGTTGACGCTGGAAGAGCTCTTCAACGAGCTCCAGACTAACACAAGCTGTGAGCCCATCTCAGCGAACCCATCGACCAATACGCCATCTCCAAACCCAGGTACCCAGGAATCCATTTACAAGAACATCATGAAGCGACTCTCTGCTCTGGAGACTAATGCTACACTCTCCGTCCTCTACATAGAGGAACAGAGCAAGCACATATCTAATGCTTTCAACTCCCTTGAGAAACGGCACTCCAAGAAGCTCGAAGGACTAATGAGAACCTTCAACTCCACCATCCACTCCCAGATCGAAGGTCTATCCAATCTATATGAGCTTGTTCAGCAGAAAACGGATGATATCTTCTACAACCAGAGACAACAACATGAGCAGATGCTCAAAGACTCCGACTCAAGGCTTGATGCTCTGTCCAATGATCTCAGTTTCCAGAGAATGATCAACTTCATCAATGTTATAGTACTGTTCTGCTTATTGCTCTATGTTATCCTCACCAGAGAGACCTACATCGATACAGATTGGACAGATCAGAGTACAAGTCCAGCGACAAGAGTGATATCCAAGTCCAGAATAAGGGCAAACATCAACAGTTTCAAGAAATACTACTACAACAGCGACGGAGCCTCAGCGAAATCTATTGCACCATCAGATGAGGATGAAGATAGTGGCAGAGAGACTCCAGTGAGTCAAGACACTAAAGTTCGTATTGATACCACCTCAAGTGATGATAGTGGGAGACCTCCGACCCCAGAACATAGTGATGCCGAATGAGCATGGAAAATTGACGACCTAATGATCTTACAAAGCTCCGTAGTTGATTAGTTATATTAAAACTCATAGAATGCGTTAAACAGTAAGCAAGCATTGGAGCCAATTGGCTCATGAAGATTGACGATCTAGTATTCGGTTATATAACCTCTGTGTCAAAGGGGGTAATCATAAGAATCGTAGAGTGAAATGAAGTGGAAACAAGAAAACAGGAAGCATGAGAAGTAATAGAACACAAAAAAAATAGGAAGAACCAGTGCTAAAAAAAGAGTCGTAAGCAGCGAGGAGAATCATAACAACGTTAAAACGGCAACACATCAAGCATACAGATTCAATTTTTGAGATCTTTGAGCCAGTGGAGACGAAGAAGGACAGCCATCGTTCATATCAGTGCTCTTGTCGTCATCAACGAACGTGGATCTCTGTCGCTTATTCTGCTGATAGCTGTAGTTTAAAGTGTGGTTGTATTGGACTTGGTGTAGTTGATGTGGGTGTGGCTGTTGTTGTTGTTGTTGTGGATCATGCGGTAGTGAAGGTTTCTTGAACATAGTAGCACTGTTGTTCGCCGAAGTGTTGTAGAAAATGGATCTCTGGTGCGGATCCATTGGGGAAGTAGATGGTGTCAATGACAAAGACGTGTTGGAGTAGTTGTGCTGGTAGTTGTCTGCTGATGAGAACACAGACGACATGGTGGAGGACGCCGATGGAGGTGTCAATGGAGGCTGGTTGAACGAGACTTGCGGAGCCATGAATGCAGAGCACGGAGAAGATGCCAGCCCCATGATGTAGTGAGCAGCGTAATTGATATTCGGGTCGAGCGGACTCTCCTCGACATTGCTGAAAGCCTGGTTCTCGGGGAAGGACTTTGTGGTGGACTGGATACTCTGGAGATACTCCGACACGACATTGACGTAGTTGAAGCCGTCAACATCCGTGTACTTGTTCTGCAGGGCCTGCGTGCAGCACTTGAAGGTGTTGATGACCATAATGACGATCTTGGCGAGGGAGTCGGTGGTCTCGTCGCTGAAACCTGAGAGGAAAGGCAGCACCACATCTGGACATGTGTTTTCCAAGTCCTCGTCAAAGGTCTCGTCGTCGTCAATGTCCCTGTGCGAAGCATAGTACCTCGTGATGGCGTGCTCAAAGGCCTCAGACGCAGAGTCTGAGCCTAGGATGTTGCTTGCCATCAAATGGCACGCGAGCGCAATGACAGAGACGGGCAGCTGGAGGAAGTTGCGCTCGTACAGCGTCAGCTCGCAGAAGAATCTCGCCAGAGTCTGGATCTTCTCCGCGATGCTCTTCTTGTTGTGGAACTTGTTGTCGATCTTCTTCGGGGTCTCCTCCAGGAACTCCGTTGCGACATTTAGCGAGAGCTGGAGACAGTCCTCCAGCGAGGTGTGGGCCAGAGACCACTCCAGCGTAGAGAGAATATGTTTCTCCATCTGGACAAACATGTCCGCGTCGTAGGCGTTGCGACACATGATCGTGAGCTCCTTCAGCGTAGGGACCCGGGACTTCTTGTCCTCGTACTTAGCTGCCAGCCACAGAGCGGTGCACCCAACGAGCTGGTAGTGCTTCTTGAAGACAACACGCTTGGAGCAGTACTTGTCGATGATGTTGACGGCCAGAAACAGTGTCTGCGGGTGGAGCCTGAAGGACTGGTGTATCTCCACGAGGAAATCAAGCAGGTAAGGTCTCATGAACCACTGGATCTCCGGCTGGAGGTCAATCATGGAGCAGTTGACAACGGACTGGGACTCGATCAGCGCCAGGTAGTTGGCAATATCCTGCTCGTAATCGGCCACACAGAGCTTGTTGGCCTCGGTCTCGAGATACTCCAGTGTCGGGTGGTATTCACGTGGCTTTGTGTGTTTTGGAGGGCCCATTTTCTGGTACTGCGGTGTCCACATTATGAGGGAGAGGAAGGCTTTGGGAGGGCTTTGGGAGGGCTCTAGGTAGGGAAAAGAACGATGTAGAGCCTTTCTCACGCTCTTTTCTCTCTTCACAAAACCTGTCAAGGCCCACTAAAACAGCGAATCTGGTCGGTTTTAAACAACTCTGGCGGCAGAAGGAACTGACGCGCTTCTCCGTCTCAGTTTTTTTCGCGTTTTGGCGGGTTTTCGCGTCGCGCTTCGTGCCTGTTTTGCTCGTTTCGGCCCGTTTGGGGCCTGAAGGGGGCCGCTTTTGCCCCGTGCATTCTGTGCCATTCGGTGTTGATGAGTATTTTGTGAGGCGCTGATGCACACACGCAGATGAATTGGGCTGTTTCTACTGCTGTCAGTGTGTTTTATAGTGTCGTTCGTAACGTGGGGATTAAAGGACTAACTCCCCCCTTGGAAATTCATTCCCCGACCCGGTCTTAGCGAGAGCACCTACAGGCCATATTTGGCTCCGAAGAAGCGGACTCTAACATTCCTCATACAAGCTAAAGCTCTATACACACTCGTAGAAACCCCCACATACGCGCCACGCCTATCCTGGAAAGGCTGACGCGTCTGCGGGACCCCATCGCGTACTGAAGACGCGCGCGAACGGGACCCCTTGGGATCGGTCTCCCCTTTCGTCTCGTTGATCTGAGGCTTCTCTCGGCGATGGGAAATCTCCCGATTAGGCGACTGGGTTACGGGTGGTTGTCCTGTTGTGGAAAATAGTAAACAGCACAGCAGCTCTATCTCCCCCTCCGCCGTATCTACATTGAGACGCGTCCCATGTACGGCCTAGCGTGAACCCTAGTTCGTCCTTGCTGTTGTTTGTTTTCAATTCGGTGATCTCCAAGGGCTCGGTGTACTATTCCACGCCGAAGGAGTTCCTCAGTGATTGATCGTAGATTTCTTGAGTACCTGATAGCCTCATTGTCGTTGCTATGCTATGCAATCTTCATGTGTTACCATGACAGTGAAGCGAGCCATATAAAGGCTATGATAACCTATTAATTACTCATGAGATTTCCAAATATATGTAGTATTAACTCTCACTCATCAACACTACCGCTGAAAGAACAATCAAAGGACTAAGCTACAGCTAGTGTAGATCAATCATTACGTCCGACATCGTCAACACCCGAACACCTGATCTTCATATTGCGTCAGCAGCTATTCATCTGAGGTTGTAGAAAAACTACATACATAGAGGAAGATATACTCTATTATATTATTCATTTATAATTAGTTGTTGATTATATGCAAAATTTAATATACATCAATATTATTAATGATTTTAATATACAGAATTTAATCAGCCCAAGCAGCTTAATATTAATACGTCTGGTTTTCAATTAATAACTTAGAAAGTGACTTAATTTTCTTAAAAATTGGTTTTGAAATGACGGTTGAACCATCCTCCTAAATTTTTTTTAATTAAATATAAATATTATTAACCTTGTCGTCCTCGAAATTCGGTATGATTTCATGCTAATACACAGTATTTGATAGACCAAATAGCAAATTTTCAGTAAAACACGTCTAAACCATTTATATCAACAATATTAAATGTCTTATCTTATTTGCAACCAGGATCATTTTACCGCGAACTCGTTTTATTCCCGGCTGTCCGCCGATTCGGGTGTAAAAGTTCGAGGGTGCCAAACAGAAAAGTTATCTATTCCATCAATGGAGCTTTATAGTAGCTTCCTAGAAGTTGGATGGAAGCTTGGAGCTACAGAAGAACTGTAAAATAGGAGGTCTAATCAGCAGGGACTTGTCTTTCCCCAAAAATATTGTATCCAATATAGAATTTGTGGTCTTCATTCATAGGCCCTCATCGCAGAGATCTACGCGCACAGAGGCAGTACCAACCATACAATGAATCAGAACATTCAGCCAAACGATCCAAATTACATTTTCAAGCCAATTGTGCCTTCAAACTCCTCAAAAAGCCCCAGTCTGGGCGAAGAGGAGGCAACGTTCGATATAGACTATGAGATCCGTGAACAGGATAGATGGCTTCCCCTCGCAAATGGTAAGTACCCATGCATATATGCCCATTAAAAAAGGTTTCCTCAACTAACGATAAAAATACAGTTGGAAGGGTGATGAAAAGCGCTCTTCCACCACAGGCAAAGCTCTCCAAAGAGTCCAAGATGTGTGTCCAGGAATGTGTCTCCGAGTTCATCTCATTCATCACTTCGGGCGCTGTGGATAAGTGTCAAGCGGAGAAGCGTAAAACTCTGAATGGCGAAGACATCTTGTACGCCATGTATACTCTGGGATTTGAGAACTATGCAGAGACTTTGAAGATCTACCTTGCGAAGTATAGAGAACATGAACGTCTCGAAGCTGACGATAGGCGTGAGAAGGACAGGCTCAAACGTCAGTTGCGTAAGGAGAGGAAGGAACGTGAAGCCCGTTTACAGATGGAAAAGGACGGCATTGCGCCGCCTCCTGATGATGCAGACGAAGATTTAACAGACAGATCAGAATTTGACACTGAAGAAAACAGTATCGGTGACGAAAACGATAAGGATCAAGTTGACCTCGAGGAGTTTGGTATTGACGGTGCTGATAATATAGCTGATTATGTCCTCGATCCACAACCTGATGACATCAATGTCTACGATGAGGGAACCTTGGACTTCCAAGGTGATATCTGAAATTTCTGCTGCCATATGTATTGTCTCAGGAGAGAATTAGGGATCCGAACTCCGTCTTTGTGCCACAACAATCGATGACACAAAACGCTCGAGCCGAAAAGATACTCAAGGACGCCAATCTTTCCAGGAACGCCATAAAAGTACTATCTTCATACCCCAAGCACTCTGTTCAAAGATGCGTTACAGGGCCCTTTTCAGCACAGTTGTTCTTGCAGCTCAATTTGTCAATATTGACGCAGCAAGATTTGTCGTTCAGTTCAAAAAGGACTACAATGTTACGAATTTTGTCTCTCAGTACTACAAGTCCAACCCAAGTATGGACGTTGCAGCTTTGTCCCAGGTTGGAGTTGAGCCGTTCAGCTTTGGTAACTTCAAGGGAGTAGTTGGTGACTTCGATGTCAAATTTGTGAGAGATCTCTATGAAGACAAAAACATTGGCGCCATCTCACTTGATCGTGAGTTGGTGATGGCTGAGGTTCAGGAAAATGCCCCGAAGCATCTTGCAAGGTTGTCACAGCAGAAGAAGTTGAGAGAGGGCCAGAGCTTAGACTTTGTTTATGACCCAAGTGCTGGTATCGGTGTTGATGTTTACATCTTGGATTCCGGAATCAATGCCACAGTCGATGAGTTTGAGCATAGGGTCACCAAGATTGCAGACTACACCAAGGAAAATGGTGCCGTTTCTGTTGCTCATGGTACTTACGTTGCTGGTGTAATAGGAAGTGACACCTACGGAGTAGCCAAGAAGGCCAACTTGTTTGATGTCAAAGTGACGAACAGCAAAGGGAGAACCAAATTGGGATCTGTTATCAGCGCTTTGAATTTGATTACACTGGACTCCAAGATCACCCAGAGACCAACATTAGTTGTCATTCCGTTGATTATGAAAAAGAATGCTATTTTAAATGGGGCTATTGAGGCCGTTGTCAATGAGGGTATTCCAGTAATTGTTTCTGCTGGTAATGACAACAAAGATGCCTGTGACTATTCCCCTGCAAGTGCCAAGGGCTCTTTAACAGTTGGCTCCATTGACTATCTGGATGAGATTGCTTCTTTCAGCAACTGGGGTCCATGTGTTGATGTCTTTGCTCCCGGTGTAAAGGTTGAAACCACCGGTGGTATTGCTGGTGAAGTTGTGGCCAAATCAGGAACATCTTTGTCTGCTGGTATGACAGCTGGTATGGTTGCCTATTTCATGGGAATGGGAGACACCGGCGAGCAGGCTGTCAACAGGGTTGTCAAGTATTCATTGACTGGATCCATCCCTGAAGAAAACTTCGCCTCTAGACCTTCTACAACGAGTCGTGTTTTACACAATGGGGAGGGGGAACCAAATTGGGGCCCCAAGGTTGGGAACCCATGAGCTACTTGGAAGTATTACAGAAGTAGAACCTTGATTGAGAAGCAAATAGAAAAACCATCACGTAGAAACAGAAGCAAGAGTAGTAGGTATTCAATCAGAGCTTTGTAGCTGGAAGAGCTCTCTCAATAGTGGTAACATCGTCATAAATGAGAGTTGTCAAGAAGTCATGGTATTTCTTACCGGTGACATCATCCTTGAAGTAGTTAGCAGCCTGGTAGAATTTGTGGCCAGGCTTTGCCTTTGAGGCCAGACCTTCAACCACTTCACCGAGGAGCTTAGCAGTATACTCTGAGGTCACCTTCTTACCTTCTGCAGTGATAGCACCATGATGAACCCATTGATACAATTGGGATCTTGACACTTCAGCAGTGGCTGCATCTTCCATCAAGTAGTTGATTGGGACACAACCGACACCTCTCAACCAAGCTTCAATGTAAGACAGCCCAATCTCCAGATTTGCTCTGATACCATTCTCTGTGATTTCACCACCCTCAACATAAGGTGAGAGTAAGTCCCTTTGGGTGATTGGGATATAGCCCTCGGTACCCGTTGGCGAATTGATTTGGTTTGGTGTCAGCATCTTCTTGAAGATTTCATTTGCAATTGGAGCCAGAGCAGGGTGAGCAATCCAGGTACCGTCGTGACCTGCATTGAACTCTCTGAGCTTGTCCTTCTTGACATTCTCCATTGCAATAGCATTGCGTTTCGGATCGTCCTTGATTGGGATCTGTGCAGCCATACCACCCATAGCATGGACACCACGCTTATGGCACGTGTAGATCAAGAGCTTGACGTAGGAAGCCATGAACCCAACAGACATGTTGACCTGGGAACGGTCTGGCAAGATAAACTCCTTGTGGTTTCTGAGGCACTTGATATAGGAGAAGATGTAGTCCCAGCGACCACAGTTCAGGCCTGCGGAGTGATCACGTAATTGGTATATGATCTCGTCCATCTGGAAAGCTGCTGGCAATGTCTCAATCAAAACCGTGGCTCTGATTGTTCCTCTTGGAATGCCAATGTAATCCTGAGAAACGTTGAAGATGTCATTCCAGAGCTTGGCTTCCAGATGGTGCTCCATCTTCGGCAGGTAGAAGTACGGCCCAAAGCCCTGAGCAATCGACTCTTTGGCATTGTGGAAGAAGTATAGCGCAAAATCAACAATTGAGCCGCTCGTAGGCTCCCCGTCAACGGTGATGTGCTTCTCCTCCAGGTGCCATCCTCTTGGACGGACAATTAGCGTTGGAATGTGCTTGTTCAGGTTGAGCTTGTACTCTTTGCTACCCTTCTTGAAGTCGATCTGTTTGCGGACGGCATCAAAGAGATTGACCTGGCCGTCAACAACGTTAAGCCAGGTTGGCGTAGCAGAGTCCTCCATATCGCACATATATGTTGCAACATGGGCATTCAAAGCATTCACAAGCATGGATCTTGAGGAAGGCCCAGTGATCTCCGTTCTTCTGTCTTGGAGCTTTGGGCCCAGGGACGGACCTTTCCAGGTAGGATCATCACGAATGTAAGCAGTTTCCGGCAGGAAGTTAGGCAATTGGCCAGCATCACGTTTGGCCTGTTCAACTTGGCGGTTCTGGAGAAGTCTCTTTCTGGTCTTGTTGAAAGTGCGGTGGAGTACTGCGATGAACGCTAATGCTTCAGGCGTAACGATGTGTTTGGCATTTGGTGGGATACGAGCTCTCACTTCAACACCCTGAAGGAGGTCCTGGGTCTCTGGGAACGGGTTATCGTCGACGGCCATGTTTGGTGCGTTTCGTTTATAGAGGATTTCCATGAGATTTTGCAGAGGGTGAATAGCCCCCTCTTTATATACCGATGAGGTTCCCCGGCGATGCGGAGTTGCTTCTCTTCGGCGTCCTCCGAGCGACCGAGGTACGCCCGGAGTCAAGATTTCGCAGAGTCATGGGCACCCGGCCCGGTGGAGCGGGATTGTTATTGTGGAGTTAGGTATTGAGCTGTTGATGCTACTGATGGATGTTCTAGCCCAAATGTTGCGTATCATATATATAGAGATTGTATCGTAGACACAAGAGATTATGTAAGCACTTACAATAGCCGAGGTTCTTTCGCTGCTGTAGACATATTGGTTATTGGTTATTGGTTATGAGTTATTGGTTTTGGGTTATATTTGCTATATATATTGGATATTGATTAAAGATATTGGAAATTGAATATGAATATTGAACATGGATATCGGCTATGGTCATCAAACACATAGAATATAGCATAGCACATCGCACGCGCGGTACCCCATGCTTCAATGTGTCAAATGGATTCGCGATAGGGGTGGCAATATAGCCAAGATATATCATGAGGTGGTATATCGAAATGGAATATCCTGGATATCGATTATGAAAATTGGATATTGAATAATGCATATCAATTAGCGCTTATGGGAGAAGGCATATTTGAAAAAAAGACATATTGGGAAAGATATAGATGTATGGACGAGCGCTTATCAAGATCACGTGCCCCACCGCGAAAACGGGAAAACAAGGAACAACGCCAGGTCCGCATTACTAAGATAGGGTGATCAACCCTGTTTTCAGTCCAACAACCAACGCAACTGCAAACTTCCTGCTAATTCCATTTGCTACACTTTGCTACAACCTCCATCCAACTATGGGCCAATCATCCAGCAGACAGCAGGAGCCAAGAGCACCAGGGGGCGGAGGACAGGGCTCACCACCTGAGCAGCGTATCCAGAGCTCTCTGAGAAGAAGACGCTCTTCGTCAAACACACAGGCCTCGTTGCCTCCAACGAGGAGAAGACGGCTTCCAAGCCTACGTTTCTGGTCCAGAGGCAACGAGGACACACAGGATGACGCTCCTGCCTCTGTCCAGAGCTCAGCCACGACGCAAGGCCCAGCGGACTCCATCAACAACAGATTCATTGAGGAGCTTGACGATATTGCCTCACATCTCTCCCACAGCCTACAGAACCTGCCACCTCCTTCGCCCTTCATGCCGCACCACCAGAGAGCCTCCATCAACTCAGACCTGAATTCCTCTGGGCCTATCTCCTTTGAGCACCAGACAGAGATGCTCTCCAGGCTGCTGGAGGTTGCCGCGACGTCAACGGTGACAACGCTGATGGGCTCCTCCATCGTCAACGGGCGAAGATTCGATAACACATCTGCTCAGTCAGGAAACGACTCGACCTTCCAAGAGTTTGTGTTGTCGTTGAGGAGCGGGTTGCTGACCAATGAGCTGCAGAGAAACTTCCGTGACCACAACTCAGAGAACATGACTTTCTTCAGAGCATTCAGGTTTGACAGTGAGAATGCTGTTAACTCCAACCCAGTATCACCCTCAGCTTCAACGCCGGCATCGGAAGTGTCCACCACACCAGCCACATCCCCAATACCCCAAGCTGACGAATCTGCTGTCATACCCGTGGTGATCATTGGTGTCCGCTCAGTTCAGCAGCCCGCAGACCCAGCAGAGAACAGCCTCGAAGACGACGTTGACTGGTTTGTCCGTGGCGACGCTCGTCGTAATGCGTCCACACCTACACCTACGCCTACAACTGGTGTTGACCGTCATGAGGAGGTTCAGGAACCACAGGTACAGCCTACACAGAGATCGTGGGTTATCTTCGTTATGGGTAACGCATTCGCATGGAACCACCCATTGCTATCCGCACCTTCCCTGATGAATGAAAACCCTACATATGAGGATCTGTTGAACTTGCAAGAGTTGATCGGTCAAGTCAAACCACAAGTCACAACACAGGAGGAGCTGGGTAAACATGATGATCAGTTGTTTGAACTTCAAATCTCAGAGTCGTTTGCATCCAAGTCCAATCATGGAGTGTTATTCAAGAGTGAACGTTTAGACCGTTGTCAAATATGCTTGACAGATTATGAGGATAATGATATTGTTCGGAAGTTGTCCAGTTGCGATCATTTCTATCACAAGGAATGTATAGATACTTGGCTGTTGAGAGGGAAGAACAATTGTCCTCTGTGCAGATCGAAAGGCGTGGGCGATACTGAAGCCACTGCTCTCTGAATATCTCTTTTTATCAACGAATTAACGGATTGGTACTATGTAGAGTGCCCAGCAATAGCTGGTTTCTTGCCTACAAATGTTTCATGATACCAGGTGATTATGACATTAGAAAAGATCCAGATCAAAGTCCTGTTGTGGGATATACGACACCAGCACGGTACGTTCGTTATACTTTCTCCCATTGATATCAATAGCTGCTTTCTTAGCAGTTTCAACGTCTCCAAACTTGACAAACACTTTGCCAACTGAGGTGTTGAGATGTTTGTAGTTTCTCTTATACGTAGCATCGGGTCTTGGAATCTTTACACCTTCAACCTTACCAGTTTGGGAGCACAATTCCATCACGTCTTTTTCCAACTGCTCAACTGCCCCCTCGTTCTTCAAGTCTTCCGGATAAATGGTGTTCAACAGAACCAGTACCGGAGATTCTGTTGCTGGTGATCTATCGTGAGCAATCTTGGCGATGGTTCTGAAGGTGACTTTTTCATTCTGGACCAGCCCTTTACATGCTAATATAGCTTTCAACGTAGTGTCTCTGATGACGATGTTGTTGATCTTGTCCAAGGCTGTCTGTACATCGATAGACTGTGGGAATTGAGCAAACACAATGCCTTTAGACTCACCAGTGCTTGACCGAACCATGTCAACAATGACGCCATCGGGACACACAATCTCCTCCAAGTCCTCCTTGATCTCGTCTTCGGTTATGTCAGCTGGAACGTTTAGTATCGCAATTTTGAGAGGGGAGTCTGGGCATGTGGAGTCGTCGTTAGTGTCACAAGGAGAGATATATGAGTCCGGACGGGATATCTGGATCTGTAAGTTCAGCTCCTTCTGTAACACCAGCACAGAGGAGTACAGAATGGTGGTGATGTTGTAATTGGACAGCGACAGCACCAGGAACTTGTTTTGCAGGAGTTCGTGCTTGACGATAAACGACCCCTCAACGTCCAGTGTGTTGATGTAGTTCTTGATGTTCTCAACGAGCCTCTCCACGGGATACAAACTGAACTCAACACCAGTGATGATCAGCTCCCTCGCCCTTCTCGACGACGACGCATCGATCCTTATCTGTTCAAAGAGAATCGAGGTATGGCTGTTCAAATCACCACCGTTCACAAGGCCTTCCAACTTGGAGATGTCTACCTTCTTGGCTTCACCAGGCAACGGGAACAGCCCGGAGATCTTCGCACGCTCTGAGCTCACTTTCTCAAATCCTTTCGGCCTGACATCCCACAGAGACTTCCTCTCAAGCTTGTCAATGGGAACAACACTCTCTAGGTCTTCTTTGCGCCAATCGTTGTCGTCCTGACGCCAATCGTCACGGGGATTGTATCTGTCGCCTCGTCTCATGTTGTTTCTGTAGCCGTCATTGCGCTCATAACGCCTATCACGGTCACGGAAGTCTCTCCGTGAGGAACGGTAGTCTCTGTCCCTCCTGTCATCTCTGTGGCCTCTGTATGGTCTTCTGTCGTCACGAGAAGCGTAGCCATGCGTGTCTCTTTCCCACTCTCTGGTATCTCTTCTGTCCCTGGAGTCTCTTGAGTCCCTAAAGTCTCTTGGATTCGAGCCTCTTGAGTCTCTGAAGTCCCTGGATTCTCTGGTGGGAGCTTGGTATGGAGCTGGCGATTGACGTTCTTGGTCTCTGAGACCGTTTTCGTCGCTTCTCTGCGGCTGGAGACCCTGTTCTTGTAGGACTAGAAGGTGCCTTTGTTAGTACTAGCGCACAGGAACCCTTCCATGAACTCTGAGGAATCACGGAAAAAGGCACGGGGACTTACTCTTCTGCTTCAGTGCTTCAAGCACGTTGTGTGTACTCATTTGTGAGTGTTTTTACGGTTTACAGCCCGATGCCGCTGGTGTTGTGGTTTGGTTTGGCTGTTGCGGTGTCGGTGAACTTTTTCATAGCAAACGAGTTCGCGAAGCCGCGATGTTCCATCAACACAAACAATACACCAACAAAACAACCTCCTCTGAGTCTTTGGCGGCAGAGGGACCAAAAAGCGCAGCAAACATATTTTCAACCATGTCAGACGACGATTTTATGATGTCAGACGCCGAGTCGTACGAGTTTGAGTTCGAGGACGACGATGACGGCGAAAACGACCAGAATATGAGCGAAGATGGCGCACAGCCAAACGACGACCAATGCTCGGAGTCGCTGTACTACAGGGCCAAGAACCAGAAATTGGAGGACATGGACGCTGCATTGGTCACTTTCAAGAGAATTACCGCGATTGATACCGAAGAAGACGAGACACAGCTCGCTGAGTACAAGTTCAAAGCTCATAAGCAGATTCTGAAAGCGCTGTTCAAGTCGGAGCGATACGACGAGTTCATGGAGATCGCTAAGAGCCTGTTCACGTTCCCGATGGACAAGCTACAGAAAGGATATGTTGACGACAGTTTTGCTAAGATCATCGACAACTATGGCAACTTGGACACTGAGAGACTGCTCCAAGTCTACGACTTATTCCTCGATAACTATACACTGAGTGACCGTTTAACCGTGAGGGTCATGCTGAAGAAGGTCCAGGTCCTTTTGGAATTGAAGCAGTTCACACAGATGTTTGAGTTGCTGAGCAAAATCTATGAGAAGCTCGATACAATGTCCGAGATGGCAAGAAACGCATACCTTCTTGAGCTGTACGCCGTTGAGATTCAAGCCTACACTGAGACAAACAACCTCTCGAAGCTGAAAGAAGCCTACACCAAGACACTTACGGTTCAGAGCACAATACCGCATCCAAGGATAAATGCTGTGATCAAAGAGTGTGGCGGTAAGATGAACATGAGAGATGAGAACTACGAGCAGGCCTCTGATGAGTTCTACGAGAGTTTCAAAAACTATGATGAGATTGGTAACCACAAGAAGAGAATCAAGCTGCTGCAGTACCTGATCATCTCTTCAATGCTGAACAGCAACGAGATTAACAAGTTTGAGAGTCAGGAGACGAAGTACTTTCTGAAAGATGAGGATGTGGTCAAGTTCATCAAGCTTCTCCACACTTTTGACACCTTAGACCATACTGGCTTTGCTGCTAAGTACCAAGAGCTCTGTGAGTCCGAGAAAGGCGATGTCTTCATGATTGAGAACCTGAAGAAGGTTGAGGAGGTGTTAAAGCTCCGCATCCTGATCAACTACATCAAACCTTTCAAGAGGCTTTCGCTCCAGAAGCTCTCCCGGACGCTGAACATCCCGGTGGACACCATTGAGGACACTTTCCTCACGCTGAGGAGCAATGGGGAGATTCCGAACGTGAGGTTGAACCTGGTTGACGGTATCGTGTACAATGTTTGATGAAGATACTTGGATGATGAAGAAGGTACTTCTATGGTTACATAAGGTTACACAACGATTACCTACGGTTACACATCATAACTATGTACATTGCCTATATACTCAAGCAGTGAGCTGCTTGACTGGGGCCAGACCGCACAATGGCAGCAGAAGGTGCATCTTTGTGTCGTAATCCAGTGTTGTGTTCTTGTTCAGAGCCGAAACGACAACTTCGGCGTTCTTCTTCAGGGCATTGGTCTTCAGCTTTCCGACAAATGGCGAGTCTGTTGTGACGGTGAACTTACCGTTCAGAACACCGGAGACATCGGCGTTGGAGTCGTGCTGGAGCTCTCTGTAGGCCTTCAGGATTCTAGACTCAACGGACTGGGATGTTAGTGGAGACTCGGAGATCAGGGAGTCCAAAGTTGGAACATCTGGTGTGTACGTTGTGGAGATCAACTCAACGTTCGGATTGGTTCTGTTGGTGATGGTGGTGGTGGTGGTGGATGGCTTGTTGTTGGATGTCTTGGATCTCTGACGTCTCTGGTTTCTCTGTTTTGAGGCTGTGGAAGCACCGGAGGATGCCACTTCTTTCAGCTTGTTTGGCAATCTTGGTGTGCGTCTCTGGGTGTTCTTCTTGGTCTGTGGAGCCTTCTGTGTGGCTTCTGTGGAGACAAAGCTGGACGCGACATCGGAGAACTCCTTGAGGTCGGTGCCGTCTCTGGTGGCTCTCTTCTGGAAAGGTTTCTTCTCCTTTGGTTGGGAAGACGAGGACAACTGCAGCTTCGGCTGCTGCTGCTGGTTGGCACGGTTTCTCTGGAATGGCTTCTTCTTGTTTTTCTGAACAGCCTTTGGAGCGCCTTGAGCATCGACAGCAGTGATTTTCTTGACTCTGTCGAGCAACATCTCAATATCGGTCAAAGTGGTGGAGGTTCGCGTGCTATAGGAGGCTCTGGCTGTCATAACAGCACGTCCCACGGAGAGTCTGAACATGTTTGGCGTTTATGACGGAAAGAGCCTGGATAGCCTGATCCAAAAGGCCGGTCTGATGTGGGTTTTTTCATTGGTTGTTGGTCGAGAAAAAAAAACAACGAACACCCGAACACCACAAATCACGTGACCATGTATATGTAGTGTTCCATTCTACAACTTTTTTTAACTAAAGACATAGTAATTGATGAATCACAGGTCATGAGTGAGATATTTTAGAGATTTTCACGTCTCATAGGTAATCCCGTCGTTAGCAGACTTCCAGGATCCGTGGAATTCATGCTTAACTAAACACTGTTCATCCTCAGATTTACCATTGAAGAACTTTTCTGGTAAGATCAGCACATCGTTAATTAGCACAGGGCTCTGGATCTTTGTAACGTTTTCCCAGCCGAAGAAGCTCCATTGTGGCTGACGATTACTGTTCAGCTTATCAATATCGGGATCTGGATATTTCAGCTGTGCAAATGTCATTTCCTGGTCATTTGGGTTGATCGATATGTCGATATTACTGAGAGAGTTGATATAGTCAAAGATAGTATTGGTATAAGCACCTGGACCGGTTAGCTCCATTATACCTTCATAGTAACCATCTTGACCCACAGAGAAATCATACTCTGTTTCTCCAAGCTTCAAAATCTTGGTTGTCTGGTTATAATGCTCTGTCATCATTTCAACAATGTTACTCAATAACCTTGCATACAGGGGATGATGCCTCTTGGCCTGAAGGGTCCATTGACAGAACTGGAGACGTCTGCTAAATATTTCCCGCCAATCTTCACAATCACAATCAGACTCAATACCGACAACCACACCAACGTTGTTTTCGACACCCAGGATAGTATCTTTGTACGAGATCCAGCTGTCCAGAGGTTTGACAGGAATAGTATCTGCATCGCTGTATATGCCACCTCTCAAGAAAACACTCACGTACCGGAAGAAATCAACTCGTAGTATGACGCGAGGGAATGAGTTATACGCCTCGAGTATCTCTGGGAAAAGGCGACTGTCGAAATGTTCAAGGAGAAGCTGCTCTGACATCTCATCATCGTACATTGTGTAATTGAAGCCAGATTCAGCAGCTTTGGATTTCCATGCTTTGGTCTCGTCGCTCATCTGGGATCTGTCTTTGGATGTCTGGATGACGTTCTTCTCTATGAATTCAGAGTCATAGGGAAACACTTTGAGCAAACGATCATAGAGTGGCATCTTAAGCAGAGAGGAAATATCATTCCCTTGATGTATAACTTTCATGGGCATTACAAATTGCATAGCCGACTTGACGGATTGGGTGTCAACTTCGTAAAGCACCAGTAGTTGAAGAAGACATGATATGAAGACGACGCTCCCAACCAGCCAGCGCAGCCTCAACAACGCGTATTTTGCACACAGCAAACCTCTCACTGCACTCTCCATAGTGCTCATATCGGTGAACTTGTGTATAGCTCATGGTACTTGACCCAAGAAGTTTCGATCCTTGTATGGGTATATATATCTTATGATTACGTAAGCACACCTACCTAATCTTAGACAGCACCCGGACACCACGCGCCCTCAAAACTGATCCTTGTTCGTGTTTGTCTTGAAAACTTGTTTTGCTAGCATGCACCCCTTCCATTTCATAGACACAGACCATCATAGCGTGTGCTTTTGTTGTGTATCACGGTGCTGACGCTCAAAAGGGGAGGACTTTCTGCGCTCCATCATCCATTTTAGCACCTGATACATATTAGAAGAACACACACACGACACGAACATGGCGTTATCCGCTTACGTGAACGTGGCGCTTAGATATCTGCAGACTCTGCCTGTTCTGTACCGGAGCTTCTCCCCGAACAAGCGCTTCATCAATCTGAATGTTCTGATTGGCGGGCTCCTGTTCATCATCATTACACAGCACTATCTCATCCGGTGGGGGGCTTCCTCCATGTCCGAGACGCTTGTGATGCTGGAGTCTGATGTCCACCACAGCGTTTACGACAGCATCCTTGTTGACTACTCTGTTGAGCATTTCAGAGGTATGGGCTTTGGCGAGAGATGCGACAAGTTCTTCCAGGCGATCCACTCGAACCAACCAGACTGGAAGCTGGCGGACTTCAGCACGGAGGACTACAACGACAACTATATCAATTTCCAGGACTTCCTTCAGACGAAGCAGAAGGACGAGCCGGACAAGGTGTTTGACGAGCAGGCGATCATCGAGCTGGAGAAGGAGTTCCAGGAGAAGAGCGTGGGGGCCATTGCGGTTGACCAGAGCATCAACGACGCGATGTCAACGTTGAGAATCTTTGGCAAGTGCTACTTAGAGGATCAGGATTCGACCAGTACGAAGTTCGGGTTCGGCTCCAATATCTTCAACGACAACGCCAATGGCGAGACTGTGCAGTCGCTGGCGTCCCCGGAACAGTGTGGTGATCTGGAGAAAAGAATCTTCCCCTGGTTGTCCAATCGTCTTCCAATATACACCCGTTGGGATGGTACCCAGTCCTCAGGGATCCCAGACTTGACAGCCTATGGCGACGAGGAGTACGACGACTACAAACAGGGAGGCACCTACGAGAAGAGAGACTCCAACGACCCAAACTGTTTCCTTACAGCCTTCAAAAAGGGCATCAACGGCAGGGGCTACGTCATTTCAGCATCGGACGGTCAGGTTGGGGAGTTGCTGAAACTCGCTCTTGTCTTGCGAGCCAATGGCAACACACTCCCAATCCAGATCGTCCACAAAGGCGATCTCTCGAAGGAGAACCAGGATACCTTGATCAAGGAGTTCAGAAGAAGCATACCGAGCCATGGCTTGCCTCCAAGCTACCACAACTTGAACTTGCAATCCGGCCTAACTTTCCCGCCACAGGAACTCTGGTTTGTCAACGTTCGTCCTTGCATCAACGACGGTTTCATGGACCACTTCCAAAAATACGCTAACAAGTTGCTTGCGTACCTGTTCAACTCCTTCGATGAGATGATTCTGATCGACACTGACACAGTGCCATTCATCAAGCTCGAGGAGATCTTCAAATACCCAGATTATGTTGCCACTGGTGCCTACTTCTTCCAAGACCGTCAACTGAAGGGGCAAAACAGTCAAAGTGCCATCGAATACTTCAGAAGATTGATGCCCTCAAAACTGGATCACTACTTCTTCGATATCCCTCTTGCCACGGACTTCACCTTAAAGAATAGATTCATGGGTGATAGACGTAATCATTATATGGAGTCCGGCGTTGTTGCCATCAAGAGATCCACTCACTTCACCGGTATGATGTCTGCTATTCAGCTCAATTTCTGGTCTGAGACCTCGAAGAAGATCCACGGTGATAAAGAGCTGTTCTGGCTGGGCCTCTCCATCTCCGGTAACGAAAACTATGCATTCAACAAGCTAGGCGCAGCCTCCATCGGCGAGCTTACCAAAGCCGAAAATAGAAGATTCAAGAACACAATCGCTCAAGAATTGTGTTCTAATCATCCAGGTCACATCAATGGGTATGACAATCAGACCCTTCTCTGGATAAACTCTGGGTTCACTTTCTGCAAGAAGACGGAAGCTGCTCAGTTTGATGTTGGCAAACCGTTATTCCAAGATCTTGACCAAGCACAGCTTACCTCGTTCTATAGACAGAAGACCACCATCAGAAGTGCCATTGTTCCACCACCACAAGAGGTGAATGGTGTCAACGAAGCCGGGAACCCAGATATGGGATGGAGTGATGAACACCGTTATTGCATGTCTTACACTTGGTGTGCTGTTGACTTTGTCGGCTATGATGAAAAGCCTGAAGAGAAGGGGCTGTTGGTTGATTTTGATGAGAACCAAACTAAATGGTTCGATTTCATCGGTGATGTCTGGATGGACGGAATCAATGTTAAAGACTGATAGATTACTCGCTTATACAACGGCCACAATAGAGAAAATATGTTTAGCGGTTAAAAGCCGTAGAGGCCTAAGCCGGTACGGCCGATGGCGCGTGGAGATGCGGGTGTTCTCGGCACCTTTTACCGAATAGAGAGCGGAAAAGACCAAAGAAAAAGTCCATATGTTATATCCAGATGTTTTTGTGTTCCCCAATTGACTAACAATGTCTTACTCCAGCAGGAAAGATGTTCATAGCAGGCCGCAAAAGAACCGGACGGATCTGTATTTTGGTCTGTCTGCTCGTGTTTGTGCAATTTACGAGCAGGTACCTGCTTCCGAGTACCGTTAACACCATTTCGTATAATGAGAGCTGTAATTCCTGGATGTCCGCAATGTCCTCTTCCGATCCAATAATCATTGATAAGGAGACGGAATGGCTAGATCCGACCAACATCTCCAAGATTCGGACATTCAATCGGTGTGTTTTCAAAGAAACAGTTCATTGTGACCCGGATGTGGAGAAGAAGATGTACGAGTGGCTCTCGGGAAAGCCTCCAAAATTGACAACAAGTACACAGAGCAAAGATATCCCCTTGTTCATGTTGAAAGAAGGTGAGTGCTATACAACTACTTTGAAGTCAAATCTCGAAGGTAAAGGAATTGTCCTCACAGCTACCGATGTTCATCTCAGATCGATTCTCAACTTGATAACTCTTTTACGAACGCTGGATACATCCATGTCGTTGCAAATCGTACACAAGGGGGAAATCACAGAGTTTACACAGAAAACGATCTTTGTAGCAGCAGAATCTGATTGGTCCAACAACAACAAGATCATGTCTCTGATCAACCACTCAAAGTTCGAGTCTTCTTTCCAGAAGCTCAATGTCACTTTCCTTGACGTGTCGGACGCCCTGAAACCACAATACCGTGAGAGATTTGTCAAGTTCAACAATAAGCTCCTTGCTTATGCTTTCAACACATTTGAAGAGAGCATTCTCATTGATACAGATACGGTGTTATTGCAGAATCCAGATACCTTTCTCGAATTCCCAGAATACATCAAGAAGGGGACATTCTTCTTCAAAGACAGATCACTTTCTAACGGACACAAGACTGAACATTCACTGAAACTTTTCAAGAGTCTACTACCAACCTCAAAGGACACAGTGTATGGTATCAAACAACCAACAGCTTACACTTTGCAACAACGGTTCTTCAACGGGTTCGCTCATCTTCAGGAAAGCGGTGTGGTTGTGATTGATCGTCGTCGTCATTTCGAGTCAGGTCTCATGGCCATAACACTTTCTCTCCATTCAAGATCCATCATGGAGCTCATTTGGGGAGACAAAGAACTGTATTGGCTCTCTTTTGCAGTTGCAGGAGACGAATCATATCATTTTAACGCCAACCACGCAGCTGCAATAGGCGAGATTACCCCAGACCCTTATCATTCACACTATCCAGAAATCCCAAATCTTCGAGAGCTCTGTTCTTCCCATCCAGCTCATATTGCTAGTGATAATCACACCCTTTTATGGATGAACTCTGGCTTCAAGCATTGTAAGAAGATGATGTATCACGACAAGGAGAACCCCTTCTTCAAAGACTGGGAAATGGACGATATAAAGGCCTACAACACAGGACCAGTACGAGCTAAAGCCGCAATCATACCACCAGAGCCTGCAAGACCTGATCTTACACCTGTTTGGGAAGTTCCGACGAGAGGATGGATCCCAAGGGATTACTGTGAGATGTACACGATATGTGCTTATGCTAATGTTGAAGGTATTAACGAGGAAGGCATCGTGATCAGGTTCTCAGAGGAAGAACAGAGCTGGTTTGAACACTTAGCGAACGCTTGGTTCCACTCCATTGATGTGTTGAAAGTGCTGATCGATCATTAGCTCGTCTTCATATATGTCTTCGTATCTCCTCTCAGGCTCAACTCCTGATTCACTGATCAATCCTCCAGACAAGTTATCTAGATAGGAAAAGTATACAATACAATACATTCAAAAACACTTGTGCGTAGTGCTTGATAAAAGTCCTAAATAAATCATCAAAGTGGAGAAAAGTCATGTCCTATCTGGCATAAGGATTTCCCTGTGCGTACGGATTAGCCTGACCACCAAAGCTTCCACTTGATTGTGCAACTGGCGCCCTAGCATATCCTTGCTGTGGATAACCCCCTTGTTGTTGTGGAGGGTAACCTTGCTGCGGAGGATAGCCTTGCTGCGGAGGGTAAGCCTGCTGTTGCTGTGGTGGGAATCCATTTTGTGTAGGTGGCGGCTTTCTCTGCTGTTGGAGTGGATATCCTTGCTGTGGGGCTCTGACCTGTTGCTGCTGTGGAGGATAGCCTTGCTGTGGAGCTCTGATTTGCTGCTGCTGTGGTGGGTAGCCTTGTTGTGGAGGTCTAATCTGATGTTGATGTTGTGGAGGGATCCCTTGCTGAACAGGTCTCGGTTGATGTTGAGGTGGGTAACCCTGTTGTGGAGGCCTCTGCTGTTGCGGTGGATAGCCATGCTGTGGTGGTAATGGCTGCTGTTGTTGAACAGGAGCTTGTATACGTGGCTGGTGAGACTGAGCTTGTTGCTGCTGTGGCTGGAACTGCGGCTGTGCCGGTCTCTGTTGGTATTGATGCTGTGGAGGAGATTTGATGTACTGTTCTTGTACAGGAGGAGCAGCACGGTATTGCTGCTGCTGCTGTGGGAGAGGAGCTTGTTGTTGTTGCTTTGGTGGTGATTGGATAGGCTGTTTCACAGGTTGCTGATAAGAGTCGTAGCTCTGTTGCGCTTGACGATATGGATCAGTTGGGTATGGTTGTTGAGTTTTTTGAGCTGGTAGTTGACGAGGGCCGCTTGGTACAGCAACTCTCTGGGGAGAGAGTTGTTGCTGTTGTTGTGGAGACCCTTGGTTTGGAAGGCTATCCTGAGAGCTTGGTGGAGTGAACCTCTGGAAGTCCGATCTTGGGATGCTTGGCTTCACGGGCTGTTGATGAGCGGGTGGTTGAATTCGGTTTGGTTGAGCCTGAGCACCATTGTTATAGTTGTCATAAGTGGCCTGTGCGAATTTAGCATCTCGGTCAACTGTAGCCTCAGATGGACTCTGAACAATTCTTCCACTGGTATAAGCCATCTCCTTCTTAGCAACAGGATCTGGCAGGGGTTTACTAGTTGTCTGGTACTTCAATACTGGTTCCTCAGCAACAGCATTTTGACCAATGTAGTCTGGGGTAAACAAATCTGGGGTAGAAGATTTCCTTTTCTCTTCAATAGACAGTGCAGAAATACCCTTCTTGAAGATCTCATCATCTTCGAAATCTTCATCCAAATCGTCAGTGGATGCACCGTAAGTAGGATAGGTATCAGAACCACCATTTTTCAATGGAGAGCTTGTAACTTGAATCTGTGGAAGAGTCTGTGGAGGAGCAGATCTTTGAGCCTCTGGGTGACTTCTAGCAGAACTGAATGAGTCAACGGACATGTTGACGTTGTTACTGCTGCCCTTTGACGGCAAATATGGATCTTGCAAACCACCAGAGCTGAAGCCGATGCCTGCACCTCTTGGTGGTGGCAGTTGTCCAGAAGGTTTTAGTGATGTGTTGTTGATCTGCTTCTGAAGTTCTGCAGTCTGTCCCATCTTGGCAACATTGGAGTAATCCTCATAAATCTGAGAAATCTCAGAGTTTCTATTGGCTTGTCGCGGCGGAGAGAGAACATCAAGCTCATCTGTGGAGCCAGTGTTACCAATGGTGAGAGATGAGCTCGATTTGGACATGGTGGAATCTCTAAATCTCGGAGCGGGGAAGAAACTTGGCGACAACGGTGAGATTGGATTGAGGGGTTGATTACCTGAAGTAGACCTTTGCTCAACACCGAGATACTCATTGGATGTGATGGCTGGTGAGTTCATAGCACCAATAATACCTTGATCGGAGCCACAGCCTGTATAGCCGGTAGCTAGTTTCCTTGCCAAAACCTCTTTGATCTTATCTCTCCATTCTGTGACTAACCAGTTGGATGAAGAAGGGTTACTCGACAGCAGGATCAAATCATCAACTTCCAAGTAGTGAACATGAGGGAGCACAGGTAAACCGAACAGCAAAGAGTTGATCTCTGTCTTGTTAGCGTTCAGTCTTTTAGGTCTTCCATACAACACGAAAGCGTTCAACAGAGGAACCAAGAATCTGATGATTGTATCGTAACCTGGAACAGCATTGTGTTGTTCTGGCATGAAATAGACGGATGCTTCTTTCGGCAATGATTTCTTGGAGGCGTCGAAGAAGACTGTACCCTCCAATTTGATCATGGTACTATGGTCAATCATCTTAACAGAATTAGGGTACAACGCATAGGCCGCCTGGGCGTCTTTGATGATGGCCATGGCGGTCTTCTTCTGCTTCTTCTCGTCTTTGTAGAAGGACACCGAGCCCTTGTAAACCTTACCCTTCTTGGACTTCTTCTGCGGCTGCTCGATGACGGCGTAGCATCTCTTCCACGGCATGCCCGAGCCGAATCTCACAGAGACCCAGTCCTCGTGGTCGAACTTTGTGTCAGCCAAGATAGTTCTGATGTCGGAGAGCTTCGAACCACGAGCGGAGAGGAGGGCACCCGTGTACGACTCCTGCAGAGAGGTGTACTCGAACGTGGACAGCCTGAAGGCGGAGTTCCACTTGTGGAAGTCCTCGAGCTCTGGGAACTGCAGCAGGAACTGGTTCTTCAGCGTTGTGGACACGACAATGACGTTCTTGAGTCCGTTGGAGTTGTCGAGCTTCTCCACCGCCCGGAACGACGAGTCGGTGAAGTTGATGTAGTCTGGCTTGGAGCTGGCGTTGATGAGGGCGTCGGTGTTGTTCTGGTGCTTCTCGAGCTCCTCAACGTTCCACACGGCGAGCTGGGTCCCCAGGAGCACACCGTAAACCTCCCGCCACTGGCGGTTCGGCATGGGCTGCCCGTCTGAGTCGATGCTCTGTAGAAGCATAAATACACCCTCGTGGTACCGGCGGTGGGCCTGGGCGCTCAGAAGAGTGACGATCGGGGCAAGCTCAGGCGACAGCCCAGCTTCAGCGTTGGCGAATCCTCCCATAGTCGGCGGAGAGCCCTGGCGGTTAGGCTGTGGCGAGTTGCTGGTGGAGCTGGAGCGTGATCTGACGTCAAAGCCAAGCTTGGGAGACGAAGCTCCTGAACGGCCACCAGAGAAAAGACGCTTCATTGCCCGGTGAGACCGCTATGCTTTGTTGTCCTGTTAGCGCTGGCGCTTTGCAGTTCTTTGTCTGAGAGACGGGGCGTGGAGGCTGAAAAAGGACGAGCCTGTGGTTGTTGCGGCTCTGCGGCTGTGGCTGAAAATGGACGAAACAGGCCAGTCTGAGCGGGCTGGGAGACGTGGATTTGGGGGAAAGCTTGGGGGAAAGCTACGGAAAAGGTTGTTTTGTATCCTTTTATTTGTTGATGTTTTGTAACCGCCGGCGGTTGCGCCGCGCAATTCT